>WNWK01033411.1:0-21173 GCA_009830355.1 Cherax destructor | reverse complement strand
GTGTGTGTTGTTGTTGTGTGTGTGTGTGTGTGTGTATGTGTGTGTGTGTGTGTGTGTGTGTGTGTGTGTGTGTGTGTGTGTGTGTGTGACCCAACAATTAAAACTTGCACCAAGAACTCATTACAGTTGTGACCGGGTGTAGACTAGTGAATTGCTCATTACTTTATAATTTGTTCATGATTGTAACCATGTATAAACGTAAGTAAATTTACTTACATGATTCATTACCTTTGTAACTTGTGAGTTCATTATCTTTGTAACTTGTGAGTTCATTACCTTCGTAACTTGTGAGTTCATTACCTTTGTAACTTGTGACTTCATTACCTTTGTAACTTGTGAGTTTATTACCTTTGTAACTTGTGAGTTCATTACCTTTGTAACTTGTGAGTTCATTACTTTTGTAACTTGTGAGTTCATTACCTTTGTAACTTGTGAGTTCATTACCTTTGTAACTTGTGAGTTCATTACCTTTGTAACTTGTGAATTCATTACCTTTGTAACTTGTGAGTTCATTACCTTTGTAACTTGTTCAGCTATCAAAACTTCGGGTTCCAGTCCCTGGACCCATTATGTACCTCTGTAATCTTTTGACTACCCCCCACAGGATGGGTATGGGCTGCATAATAAAGATATCAAAATAAAAAACTATGTACTTAAGGACATTACTTTGTAACGTTGACTGTATTTTAGTAACCTATTTCAAATTCAAATTTTATTTATTTTGTACTGTACAAGGATAATGTAGGTTACATTACTAAAATAAAATATTGGTAGATACAAAATAAAGCCACTAGACTTAAGATTTTGTCCGGATTTTTAACCCAGGTGGGTCAGCTACGCAGGATAACCCAAGAAAGCCAGTGCGTCATTGAGGGACTGTCTGTCTTATTTCCATTGGGATCCTCAGTCTTGTCTTCCAGGATGCGACCCACACCGGGGGACTAACACCCAGGTACCTATTTACCTGCTAGGTGAATGGGGACAGATCGATTTACAGCTCCTGTCTGTGTTTGCGTGTATGTGTGCGTATGTATGCTGGCTGGCCACTCCTCTTTACTGGTCACTACTGTGCATGAGTGTGTACTTATCTGTATGGTCTCGCTTTTATATGATTGTAGGGGTCGAGTCTCAGCTCCTGGCTTCGCCTCTTAACTGGTCCCTACTAAGTTCACTCCTGGCTTCGAAAGCCTAATCGTACCTCTTCTTAAAGTTATTTAATAATCCTGCTTCTACCAATGCATTCTCCAGGTTATTCCACTTCCTGAAGAAAAACTTCCTAGCATTCCTGTGACTCACATGAGTTTTCAACTTCCAGTTGTGTCCACGTGTTCTGTTTCCTATTTCTCAATCTATCCCTGTCCTCCAGTGTCGACAGGTTGGTTTCCCTTAACCTCTCCTCGTCGAGCATGCCCCTTAGCTCCGGGACTAGTCTTGTTGCAAACCTTTGCACTTTCTCTAGTTTCCTTACGTGCTTGGCTAGGTGTGGGTTCCAAACTGGTGCTGCATACTCCAAAATAGGCGTACAGGGTCCTGAACGATTCCTTATTAAGATGTCGGAATGCTGTTCTTAGGTTTGCTAGGTTCCCATATGCTGCAGCAGTTATTTGCTTGTTGTGCGTCTCAGAATATGTGCCCGGTGTTATACTCACCCCAGAATCCTTTTCCTTGAGTGAGGTTTGTAGTTTCTGGCCCCCTAGACTGTACTCCGTCTGCGGTCTGCTTTGCCCTTCCCCAATCTTCATGACTTTGCACTTGGTGGGGTTGAACTCCAGGAGCCAGTTGCTGGACCACGCCTGCAACCTGTCCAGATTCCTTTGTAGTTCTGAATGGTTCTCGTCCTATTGAATTCTCATCAACTTACATCATCTGCAAACAGGAACACTTCTGAGTCTATTCCTTCCGTCATGTCGTTCACAAATACCAGAAACAGCACCGGTCCTAGGACTGACACCTGTGGAACCCCGCTAGTCACAGGTGCCCACTCTGACACCTCGCCATGTACCATGACTCACTGTTGTCTTCCTGACAGGTATTCCCGGATCCACTGCAGTGCCTTCCTTGTTGTCCCTGCCTGGTCCTCCAGCTTCTGCACTAATCTCTTGTGTGGGATTGTGTCAAACGCCTTCTTACAGTCCAAGAAAATGCAATCTACACACCCCTCTCTCTCTTTTCTAACTGCTGTTACCCTGTCATAGAATTCCAGTAGGTTTGTGACACAGGATTTCCCGTCCCTGAAACCATGCTGGCTGTCGTTGATAAGCTCGTTCCTTTCAAGGTGCTCCACCACTCTTCTCCTGATAATCTTCTCCATGATTTTGCATACTATACGTGTCAATGAGACTGGTCTGTAGTTTAGTGCTTCATGTCTGTCTCCTTTTTTAAAAACTGGGACTACATTTGGTGTCTTCCATACCTCAGTTAGTCGCCCTGTTTTGATAGATGTGTTGAAGATTGTTGTTAGTGGTACACATAGCGCCTCTGCTACCTCTCTCTGGACCCATGGAGAGATAATATCGGGCCCCATCGTGTGTGTACTCACCTAGCTGTATTCACCTAGTTGTGGTTGCAGGGGTCGAGTCATAGCTAATGGTCCCGCCTCTTCGCTGGTCGCTACTGGGTCACTCTCCCTGTGCCATGAGTTTGATCATACCTCTTCTTAAAGCCATGAATGGATAATGCCTCCACTACATCGCTTCCCAAACTATTCCACTTCCTGACCACTCTGTGACTGAAGAAATACTTCTTAACGTATTGTGATTCATCTGAGTCTTCAACTTCCAACTGTGTCCCCTTGTTGCTGAGTCTCATCTCTGGAGCATTCTGTCTCTGTCAACCTTGTCAATTCCTCTCAGTATTTTATATGTTGTCATCATGTGTGTGTGTGTGTTTGTACTCACCTATTTGTGGTTGCAGGGGTCGAGTAATAGCTTCTGGCCCCGCCTCTTCACTGATTGCTACTAGGTCCTCTCTCTCCCTGCTTCATGAGTTTTATCAAACCTCGTGTTAAAACTATGTATGGTTCCTGCCTCCACTACGTCACTTTCTAGGCTATTCCACTTCCTGACAACTCTATGACTGAAGAAATACTTCCTAACATCCCTTTGACTCATAGGAGTCTTCAACTTCCAATTGTGACCCCTTGTTTCTGTGTCCCCTCTCTGGAACATCTTGTCTCTGTCCACCTTATCTATTCCTCGCAGTATTTTATATGTCGTTATCATGTCTCCCTTAACCCTCCTGTCCTCTAGCGTCGTCAGGCCGATTTCCCTTAACCTTTCTTCGTAGGACAATCCCCTTAGCTCTGGGACTAGTCTTGTTGCAAACCTTTGCACTTTCTCTAATTTCTTGACGTGCTTGACAAGGTGTGGGTTCCAAACTGGTGCTGCATACTCCAGTATGGGCCTGACGTATATGGTATACAGAGTCTTGAACGATTCCTTAGTGAGGTATTGGAACGCTATTCTTAGGTTTGCCAGCCGCCCGTATGCTGCAGCAGTTATCTGATTGATGTGTGCCTCAGGAGATGTGCTCGGTATTATACTCACCCCAAGATCTTTTTCCTTGAGTGAGGTTGCAGTCTTTGGCCACCTAGATTATACTCTGTCTGCGGTCTTCTTTGCCCTTCCCCGATTTTCATGACTTTACATTTGGCAGGGTTAAATTCAAGGAGCCATTTACTGGACCAGGCTTGTAGCCTATCTAGGTCTCTTTGTAGTCCTGCCTGATCCTCAACTGATTTAATTCTTCTCATTAATTTCACATCATCTGCAAACAGGGACACTTCTGAGTCTATCCCTTCCGTTATGTCATTCATATATACCAAAAACAGTACAGGTCCTAGGACTGACCCTTGTGGAACCCCACTCGTCATTCTCGGGCATGCAGTGTTGATGCCCCTTGATGACTATCAAAGTCAACTGTAAGAAGGATCTTGATGCAGTGTTGATGACCTTGATGACTATCAAAGTCAACTGTAAGAAGGATCTTGATGCAGTGTTGATGTACCTTGATGACTATCAATGTCAACTGTAAGAAGGATCTTGATGCAGTGTTGATGTACCTTGATGACTATCAAAGTCAACTGTAAGAAGGATCTTGATGCAGTGTTGATGTACCTTGATGACTATCAATGTCAACTGTAAGAAGGATCTTGATGCAGTGTTGATGCCTTGATGACTATCAAAGTCAACTGTAAGAAGGATCTTGATGCAGTGTTGATGCCTCTGATGACTATCAATGTCAACTGTAAGAAGGATCTTGATGCAGTGTTGATGCCCCTTGATGACTATCAAAGTCAACTGTAAGAAGGATCTTGATGCAGTGTTGATGCACCTTGATGACTATCAAAGTCAACTGTAAGAAGTATCTTGATGCAGTGTTGATGCCCCTTGATGACTATCAAAGTCAACTGTAACAAGGATCTTGATGCAGTGTTGATGCCTCTTGATGACTATCAAAGTCAACTGTAAGAAGGATCTTGATGCAGTGTTGATGCCCCTTGATGACTATCAAAGTCAACTGTAAGAAGGATCTTGATGCAGTGTTGATGCCCTTGATGACTATCAAAGTCAACTGTAAGAAGGATCTTGATGCAGTGTTGATGCCTCTTGATGACTATCAAAGTCAACTGTAAGAAGGATCTTGATGCAGTGTTGATGCCCTTGATGACTATCAAAGTCAACTGTAAGAAGGATCTTGATGCAGTGTTGATGCCCCTTGATGACTATCAAAGTCAACTGTAAGAAGGATCTTGATGCAGTGTTGATGTACCTTGATGACTATCAAAGTCAACTGTATGATAGGATCTTGATGCAGTGATTGAGTTTGATATAAAAACTGAAAAATCTATCAAGTTGATGCCCCTAGATGACTATAATGTCAACTGAAGAAGGACTGATCAGGTTGATGCCTCTTGATGAATATCAAAGTCAACTGTGAAGGACTTGTCGTGTTGATGCCTTGATGACTATCAAAGTAACTAAGAAGGATCTTGATGCAGTGTTGATGCCCCTTGATGACTATCAAAGTCAACTGTAAGAAGGATCTTGATGCAGTGTTGATGTACCTTGATGACTATCAAAGTCAACTGTAAGAAGGATCTTGATGCAGTGTTGATGAACCTTGATGACTATCAAAGTCAACTGTAAGAAGGATCTTGATGCAGTGTTGATGCCCCTTGATGACTATCAAAGTCAACTGTAAGAAGGATCTTGATGCAGTGTTGATGCCTTGATGACTATCAAAGTCAACGTAATAAAAGATCTTGTTTGCATTTTTGATTAACGATAATGACTATCAAGTAATGTAGAGAGGACTTGATGATGTGATGTACCTGATGACTATTAAGTCAACTGTGGAAGGATCTTGATGCATTTGATGCCCCTTGTATTAATAAAATCCAATTGAGGTCTTTGATGCGGTGATTGCCATTATGTATAAGTACTAATGACCTGTGACAATTATCCAAAATTATTTCATGTTTGACCAAGTACAATCACATTCTAGAAATGAATCCTGATGATGGTGATTTATTTGTCACCGAAATATTAATTGAATCTCAATAAATGTCCAAGAAATTCCAAGTCTTTCCTACCTTCTTTGAATTATATTTCTTCAAATTGAATTATCTTACATGTGGTGCCCAATAATCCGAATAGGTGAGTTGGGCCTAAAAAACAACTGTCATTTTTGCCAGAATAAGCGGCGCGAAAATTTGTTTATGCAAAAAAAAAAAAAATACTAAAATCAGTCTCAACACAACGAGAAAATAGATATAACTGAATTTTAATTAACAGTAAATAAATTTAATCTGATATATGTGTATTTAGGAAAATTAGGCTAAAATAAATTAGCTTGGGTCTTAGCTTGATCCTTATCCAGATTATCAGGAACATTAACAGTAGCAAGGAACACCCAGGTGACCTACTGCTGTAGCAAGGAACACTCAGGTGACCTACTGCTGTAGCAAGGAACACCCAGGTGACCTACTGCTGTAGCAAGGAACACCCAGGTGACCTACTGCTGAGGAACCTCAGGTGCCTGGCAGACACTAGGTGACTACTAGCGGAACACAGGTGACTACTTGTGCAGAACCTCAGGTGACCTGCTAAGAACACCAGGTACCTCTGTGCAAGGACCTAGATGACCTACTGCTGTGTAAGGCACAGTGACCTACTGCGGGAACCTAGGCCTACTGGGACACTCAGGTGACTACTGCTGAGAAAACTCAGTGACTGCTGTGAGACACCAGGTGACCTACTAGAACCTCAGTGAATGCTTGCAAGAAACCTCAGAATCAACCTACTGCTTGATTATTGCAGAACATAGTGATCTACTGCTGTCAAGGAACACTAGGTGACCTACTGCGGCAAGAACATCAATGACTTATCTGCTGTGGCCAAGAACCTAGGTGACTATGTGTAGCAAAAGAACACTCAAGGACCTACTGCTGTATGCAAAAACAAACTAGGTGACTATACTGTAAAGGAACATCTCAGACCTAATCTGCTGGATTTGGAATCTAGGTATACATGCTTAGTCAGGAACATTAGGTACCACGTTACAGGACATCAGTGCATTTGGGAACACAGTACACTAGCGCCTCAGGTGACCCAGCAGGAACACTCAGGTGACCTACTGCTGTAGCAAGGAACACTCAGGTGACCTACTGCTGTAGCAAGGAACACTCAGGTGACCTACTGCTGTAGCAAGGAACACTCAGGTGACCTACTGCTGTAGCAAGGGACACAAATATGAGAGATAAGAAGTTTTCTAGTCTGAGTATTGTCCCAGTTCACCTGAATATAAGAAGGAACACGGCAGCAGGCCTACTGGCCCATGCGAGGCAGGTCCAATTCTCCCACCGGCTTAAAACAATGCCTTAACCTAGTCAGGTTAGTCACATTCACTTAAGCTAGTCAGGACCAACTCACACCCACCCACACCCACTCATGCATTTATCTAACCTATTTTTAAAACTACACAACGTCTTAGCTTCTATGACGGTACTCGGGAGTTTGTTCCACTCATCCACAACTCTATTACCACACCAGTGCTTTAATATATCCTTCCTGAATATGAATTTTTCCAACTTAAAACCATTGCTGCGAGTCCTGACTATGCTAGATATTTTTACCACGCTATTTACATTCCCTTTAATAATTCCTGTTTTCCAGCCTCTGTTCACCTGAGTACCTATTGTCCAGTCTCTGTTCACCTGAGTACCTATTGTCCAGTCTCTGTTCACCTGAGTACCTATTGTCCAATCTCTGTTCACCTGAGTACCTATTGTCCAGTCTGTGTTCACCTGAGTACCAATAGACCAAGTTCTCGGTGTTCTTGGTAGACAAGTTCTCACTTTATCATGACTTGGTTTATTTACTAGAGTTGTGTATTAAATACACTTGTTTATCAGTCAGTAGAGACTGTGACTCGCCGGGCTGTGTTACCTCCCATCATATTTTATTAACACGCCTATTAACCCAGCAACACCACCACCCCACTCACCAAGCCCACCCAGCAACACTACCACCCCACTCACCAAGCCCACCCAGCAACACTACCACCCCACTCACCAAGCCCACCCAGCAACACCCCCCACAAACCAAGCTCATCCAGCAACACCACCACCCCACTCACCAAGCCCAACTAACAACACTACCACCCCACTCACCAAGCCCACCTAGCAACACCACCACCCCACTCACCAAGCCCAACTAACAACACTACCACCCACTCACCAAGCCCACCTAGCAACACTACCACCACACTCACCAAGCCCACCCATCAACACCACCACCACCCCACTCACCAACCCCGCCCAGCAACACCACCACCCTACTCACCAAGCCCACAAGCAACACTACCACCCCACTCACCAAGCCCACCCAGCAACACCCCCCACTACCAAGCCATCCAGCAACACTACCACCCCCTCACTCAAGCCCACAACAACACCCCCACTCACCAAGCCCACCCAGCAACACTCCCCTCACCAAGCCACCCAGCACACCACCCCACTCACCAAGCCCACAGCAACACTCCACCCACTCACCAAGCCCACAAGCAACACCACTACCTCACTCACCAAGCCCACCCAGCAACACACCACCCCACTCACCAAGCCCACCCAGGACACTACCACCCACTCACCAAGCCCATCAACAACACCACACCCACTCACCAAGCCCACCACAACACCACCACCCCACTCACCAAGCCCACCAGACACCACCACTCCTACTCACCAAGCCCACCAGCAACACCACCCCACTCACCAAGCCCACCAGCAACAATGCCACTCCTCACAGCCACCACAACAACACCATCACCCCACTCACCAAGCCCACCAGCAACACCACCACCCTACCTCACCAAGCCCCTCAAAACACCACCATTCCCACTCAAAGCACCCAGCAACACACACCACCACTACCACCCACAAGCCCAACCAACCCACACACACCACCTCCACTCCAAGCCCCAGCAACACACCACCACCACTCACCAAGCCACCAGCAACACATCACCACCCCACTCACCAGCCCAAGCAGACAACCACCAGCCACCCCACTCACCAAGCCCCAACCAAGCAACACACCACCCACTCACCAAGCCACCAGCAACACTACCACCCACTCACCAAGCCCACCCAGCAACACCACCACCCCACTCACCAAGCCCACCCAGCAACACCACCACCCACTCACCAAGCCCACCCAGCAACACCACCTCACCCACTCACCAAGCTCCACCAGCAACACCCCACTCACCAAGCCACCCAGCAACACCACCACCCACTCACCAAGCCCACCCAGCAACACCACCACCCACTCAAGCCCCAGCAACACCACCACCCACTCACCAAGCCCCAGCAACACCACCACCCCACTCCAGCCACCCAGCAACACCACCCACTCACCAGCCCCAGCAACACCACCACCCCCTCACCAACCCCCAAGCACACCATCACCCACTCACTAAGCTCAACTTCACAGCACCACACTCCACCCAGCTCCCAGCAACCACCACCCACTCACCAACCCGACCAACACACCACCCACTCACCACCAGCACACCATCCACCACTCACAGCCACCAGCAACACCACCACTCACCATCAGACCAACCACAGCAACACCACTCCCACATCACCAGCTCACCCAGACACACCATCCACCCAGCTCACCCACTCCAGACCAACTCATCCACCAGCTCACCACTCCAGACACACACTCATCCACCAGCTCACCCACCCAGCACAACTCATCCACCCAGCTCACCACTCCAGACAGCAACTCATCCACCCACTCACCCACTCCAGACAACTATCCACCCAGCTCACCACTCCAGACACAACATCCACCCAGCTCACCACTCCAGACAACACACCACTCACCACTCCAGACAAGCTCCACCCAGCTCACACTCACTACACTATCCACCCAGCTCAAGCCACTCCAGAACAACATCCACCCAGCTCACCCACCCAGAACAACTCATCCACCCAGCTCACCACTCCAGAACAACATCCACCCAGCTCACCCACTCCAGATACACTATCCACCCAGCTCACCCACTCCAGATACACCACACTCCCACTCATCCATACCCAGCTCACCCACTCCAGACACAACTCATCCACCCAGCTCACCCACTCCAGACAACTCATCCACCCAGCTCACACCCCAGAACAACTTATCCACCAGCTCACCCACCCAGAACAACTCATCCACCCAGCTCACCCACTCCAGACACAACTCATCCACCCAGCTCACCCACTCCAGACACAACTCATCCACCCAGCTCACCCACTCAGATCAACTTATCCCAGCTCACCACTCCAGATACAACTTCACCACCCACTCACCCACTCCAGATACAACTATCCACCCAGCTCACCCACTCCAGATACAACTATCCCATCACCCACCGACACACTCCACCCAGCTACCCATCCAGACACATCTCACCCAGCTCACCACTCCAGACACAACTCATCCACCCAGCTCACCCACTCCAGACAACATCATCCCCCAGCTCACCCACTCCAGACACAACTCATCCACCCAGCTCACCACTCCAGAACAACTATCCACCCAGCTCACCCACTCCAGACACAATCATCCAGAGCTCACCACTCCAGACACAACTCATCCACCCAGCTCACCCACTCCAGACTACAACTCATCCACCCAGCTCACCCACTCCAGACACAACTCATCCACCCAGCTCACCCACTCCAGACACAACTCATCCACCCAGCTCACCCACTCCAGATACAACTCATCCACCCAGCTCACCCACTCCAGATACAACTCATCCACCCAGCTCACCCACTCCAGACACAACTCATCCACCCAGCTCACCCACTTCAGATACAACTTATCCACCCAGCTCACCCACTCCAGATACAACTTATCCACCCAGCTCACCCACTCCAGACACAACTCATCCACCCAGCTCACCCACTCCAGACACAACTTACCCACACACAAACAAATCAGAAAAACCTAAAACATTCAAACACAGAATGACATAAATCACGCAAACACAAACATTGAACAACAACGACACATAGAACAGCCACACATACCACTTAACCAAGAGCCACTCACCCGCACCTATCCACACAAAGGTATAAAACATTACAGAGGCTGGAAAACAGCCGAAACCCCTTACATTAACCACTCAACCACCGACCCACGGAGAAAAATACCAGGCAACCACAAGAAAACCATACAGTAACCACCGACCCACATAGCAACCAACACACAAGCACAACCACAATACGAAAATGACATAGCAGCGAAAGCAAAATCTGACCCAAAGCTGTTGTACAGCCACATCAGGAGGAGAACAACAGTCAAGGACCAGGTGATCAGGCTGAGGAAGGAAGGAGGGGAGGTCACAAGAAATGACCACGAAGTGTGTGAGGAGCTCAACATGAGATTCAAAGAGGTGTTCACAGAGGAAATAGAAGGGCCTCCAGAAAGGAGGAGAGGTAGGGTACACCACCAGGTGCTGGACACGATAAACACAACTGAGGAGGAAGTGAAGAGGCTACTAAGCGAGCTAGATACCTCAAAGGCGATGGGGCCGGACAACATTTCTCCATGGGTCCTGAGAGAGGGAGCAGAAGAGCTATGTGTACCCCTAACAACAATCTTCAACACGTCTATCGAAACAGGGCAACTACCAGAGGTATGGAAGACAGCAAATGTAGTTCCAATTTTTAAAAAAGGAGACAGAAACGTAGCACTAAACTACAGACCAGTGTCACTGACATGTATAGTATGCAAGGTGATGGAGAAGATTATCAGAAGAGTGGTGGAGCACCTAGAAAGGAATGAGCTTATCAACGAAGGCCAACACGGTTTCAGGGACGGGAAATCCTATGTCACAAACCTACTGGAGTTCTATGACAGGGTGACAGCAGTAAGACAAGAGAGAGAGGGGTGGGTAGATTGCATATTCTTGGACTGTAAGAAGGCGTTTGACACAGTCCCACACAAGAGATTAGTGCAGAAGCTGGAGGACCAGGCAGGAATAACAGGGAAGGCACTACAATGGATCAGGGAATACCTGTCAGGAAGACAGCAGCGAGTCATGGTCCGTGGCGAGGTGTCAGAGTGGGCGCCGGTGACGAGTGGGGTGCCACAGGGGTCAGTCCTAGGACCGGTGCTGTTTCTGGTGTTTGTGAACGACATGACGGAAGGAATAGACTCCGAAGTGTCCCTGTTTGCAGATGATGTGAAGTTGATGAGAAGAATTCAATCGGAAGAGGATCAGGCAGAACTACAAAGGGATCTGGATAGGCTGCAAGCCTGGTCCAGCAATTGGCTCCTGGAGTTCAACCCAACCAAGTGCAAAGTCATGAAGATTGGGGAAGGGCAAAGAAGACCGCAGACGGAGTACAGTCTAGGGGGCCAGAGACTACAAACTTCAATCAAGGAAAAAGATCTTGGGGTAAGTATAACACCAGGCACATCTCCTGAGGCGCACATCAACCTAAGAACAGCATTCCAACATCTTAATAAAGAATCGTTCAGGACCCTGTACACTGTGTACGTTAGGCCCATACTGGAGTATGCAGCACCAGTTTGGAACCCACATTTATCCAAGCACGTAAAGAAACTAGAGAAAGTGCAAAGGTTTGCAACAAGACTAGTCCCGGAGCTAAGGGGTATGTCCTACGAGGAGAGGTTAAGGGAAATCGACCTGACGACACTGGAGGACAGGAGAGATAGGGAGGACATGATAACGACATATAAGATACTGAGAGGAATTGACAAGGTTGATAGAGACAGAATGTTCCAAAGATGGGACACAGCAACAAGGGGACACAGTTGGAAGTTGAAGACTCAGATGAATCACAGGGATGTTAGGAAGTATTTCTTCAGTCACAGAGTAGTCGGGAAGTGGAATAGCTTGGGAAGCGATGTAGTGGAGGCAGGTTCCATACACAGCTTTAAGAAGAGGTATGATAAAGCTCATGGCGCAGGGAGAGTGACCCAGTAGCGGCCAGTGAAGAGGCGGGGCCAGGAGCTATGTCTCGACCCCTGCAACCACAACTAGGTGAGTACAACTAGGTGAGTACAGCACAACCCGCACAGGAACATAGAACAACCCTTTCCCCCACACCACATGGAAGAACCATAGAACAAACACACAACCACAGCATAGAAACACTCAAACACAGAGAACACAAAAGCCATTACTCAGCAAACACAAAAATACAAATCTACGTGAATAGAGGAATACAGTAGGCCTGATGGCCTAGTCTAGGCAGGCCGAACCTACACCAACTTCAACGACCAGGTGACAGGGTTCCATTAGCGCCCCCCATCCACCTCCACACTTTAAGGTTTCAACGCCACACAAATAGAAAGCCAGAGTGGCCACGGTAAGAAAGAGAAACAAGAGGCCAGAGACTGCTCAGGTAAAGTGAGGTCATCTCTCAGTAAAGTTTCCAGCTCTGACTCACCGTCTCTCCACTCAACTGATCCTCTGACAACTTCCTGTACTCATGTGAATGAGAGAATCACCACCCATGTTGACTGCTGCACTTGTTCTGCTGCCTATGTGCTGCCCAGCACATGCTGCCTATGTGCTGCCCAACACATGCTGCCTATGTGCTGCCCAACACATGCTGCCTATGTGCTGCCCAACACATGCTGCCCGGAATAAAAATTCCATATTAACCACTGCCTCTTATTTCATATGATGATTAGCTTTTGATCACATTTAAGGTCAATTTCTTTCATTTTCAAATATTTCCTTCACTTTGGATTAACTTTCTTGTTTGACTTATTAATTGTGATAATTTTGAATTAAAGTTTTGGAAATTCTCAATATCATTACTTTTTCCCCCCGGTTGTTTATTTTTGTTGTGGTATGATCTTTTCCTTCTAATTAACACAGTAAAGGCATAAATTTTCATAATCTGATGGTAGGATTGTTATTCCCTGAGTAAAACACATAAAGGAAATTACTCACTAATATAAAAATAGTAAAATTAGGGATATTGTTGAAGGCCCTGATAACACTCCACTTTATTTCCAAAATATACAGAGTGCAAACAAGAAATGTTATGAGGTAGCAAGTGATATACTCCACTATATTTACCTATAATATACAGAGTGCAGTAGACCAAGAAAATTGTTATATTAGCTAGTATTGTTATAATCACTGAAATGACTTTACATACGTGAGAGACCTGTATATCGTACTCAAGAAGTTGTGAAATTAGCTAGTATTGTTTATGTCACTGAAGTGAAGTTGACAGTAGTGAGGGTCAGTTACTTAGCAAGTTTGGGAAAGTCCTGATGATCTTCACTGGTTGCTTGCCAAGTTGCTGACCATTGTTTAAAGCAAATTTTGAGTTATTTTTTATTACTTTTGTGGAGGTATTGCCCAAAGTAATTGATGCATTCCTTGACCATAAGTTAAGGGCATCTATAAGTAAGATCAACGCTCAAATATATGAAACACTGCATGATTTCTTAGTATTTCTCCTCCGATATTTGTTGATCAGATCAACAACCCATAGCAGTCATGCATTATTATATACAATTACTGAAACTCTTGGATGTGATATATAGATAACATATTTATCATTTCCCCATAAAAGGTCAGCCCGTCATAGACTCAACGATAATTTGAATATCATTGAGTCAATTAAGTTTACACTAGTGTTAATCTACAAGTCATCCAACACCTTCCTATTCAAAATCTTTCTTAAGTTCAACAGTATATTTGACCTCATCCATTTTAGGTTCCACTACAATACGAGGTCAAAGGGAAGTGAGCTGGTGGAAAAATAGTGCCACATTACAGATATATTTTTCATTACAATACTGGTATTCAGTAGCGACAAGGTGAAGAAGTAAACTATGAATCTTTACTTGAAGACATTGCAGCAACCAGTGGCTTTATCAGTCCAAACAGAGATGATATGAGAAGACAGTAAATAAAGTAATCCGTCCCTTAGCCTAGCAGAACTATGCACAGATAACACAGTTAATTCTTATGTATTTTCGTGTCCTGAATCCAAATATCAATTTGAAAAATGCTTATTGGCTATAGGTTTAAAGATACGAGACATGTAATATTTTATTATTTTATTATAAAGTACAATATGTGTCAGTATGTTTTAAATTCTAATCCGTACCTACTTTCTGCCTCTTTGCCTGACGCTTATAGTGGACTGAAGAATCATATCTTGTCAATGTCCAGCAATAGTCTGCAACATTCTTGTGCCCCATTTGCCTTGGTACCATTTTTCCATGATTGAAATATCTTTGTGAAACCTTTCACCATGTTCGTCACTAACTGCCCCACAGTTCGCTGGAAAAAAGTCTAAATGTAAGTCCAAAAAGTGGATTTTAAGTGACATGTTACATGCCATGTTCTTGTAAGCCTTGATGAGGTTTTCCACCAATTCTTCTTCTGCTTCCGAGAAATCCCTTCGTCACTAATTTGAATGCTTCCCAAGCACAATTGTTGCAGCATATGTGTGGAGCCGAGTACTTATCCTGGTCACCAATCTTGCTCCAAAATATAGGTGATATGCCTTTCTAACCATAGCAGTTATACGGTGCTTCTGTGATGCGTAAGGTCACCTCACCACAAGTGCAGCAGAAGTTGAAAATTAGACACATGTGCGACATCTGGGTATCTTTATTGTAGACGTTTCGCCCTCCAGTGGCTTTATCAATACAGATTCTAGGACATAACTTGGAGACAGTAGAACTATATACAAAAGATGAGGTAATCAGTCCCTCGGCCTTGAAGTTGGTGTTAACAGCACCGTAGTTGTGGAGATTCTGAAGAACAGTCAAGGAGGCTGGCGCTTAAATAGGCGTCGGCTGATAGGGACGAGTAGCAGACGAGAGCATAGTCACTGGTAGGAGGGATTTCCCCGTGGAAGTAGGTCATACCCAAGGGATGGGTTAGTGGTAGTTGTAGAAGCCGTGAAGAAGGTTATGTAGATGTCGTCTGAACCAAGATACCATGATGTAGCAGAAGTTGTCTGCAATATCCACACAAGTACGAGGCATCTGAAAGAAGAAAACAACAAACAATTAGAAGATAAACATAAAATTTATTCATTAATTTATCATTATAATACAGAGCATAACAGTTAAACAGAAGTATTTACATCATTCAGTAGGAAAATAAAATTAATATAATATACCTCACATGCATATCAATAACTTGCTCAGTGAATATTTATTATAAATTTAAAAAGTGTTTGGCTAAGAAAATCACCAACCTTTCACCTCAGAATATAAACTTGGAGAGCACAACCACCTTGTATGACTGCTGGAACAATAATGAAGGTCAGTGAGACTGTGAGTGTTGGTAAGAAACACACTGCCGCAAGCCTGTTGTGACACGTAGCTTTGTATTAAAAAGTAGAGCTAACAAACAATTTTAACCATGATATTCATTATCAGTGACCTAAAATTAGTTGGAAATTGTTGCTATGGTCTCGGAAGCATTTGGTTGTTGACGAGTGTAACAGTAGATGAGGCAGTCAGTCAGTCATCCTGAATGCTTGTAGTTAATACCTTTCTTTGTTCTGATGAACCTGAAGTATAAGTGAGCTCTACCCACTAGTGGAATTATGTCATGGCCAAGAGTAGGGCCAGGTGGTAGTGATATCCTCTCTGTGATGATATCACTACCACCTGGCCCAAGAGTAGGGCCAGCTGGTAGTGATATCCTCCCTGTGATGATATCACTGCCACCTGCCAAGTAGTCAGCTGGTAGTGATATCCTCTCTGTGATGATATCACTACCACCTGGCCCAAGAGTAGGGCCAGCTGGTAGTGATATCCTCCCTGTGATGATATCACTGCCACCTGGCCCAAGAGTAGGGCCAGCTGGTAGTGATATCCTCCCTGTGATATCACTACCACCTGGATTTATGGTTGTTTCTTGATGGGTAACAAACCTTGTAATTTAGATTTATTACAATACTGGTATACAATACCCACAAAATGAGGTATGAGGTGTATTGTGTAGATGTGAGGTATGAGGTGTATTGTGTAGATGTGAGTATGAGTGTATTGTGTAGATGTGAGGTATGAGGTGTATTGTGTAGATGTGAGGTATGAGGTGTATTGTGTAGATGTGAAGTATGAGGTGTATTGTGTAGATGTGAAGTATGAGGTGTATTGTGTAGATGTGAAGTATGAGGTGTATTGTGTAGATGTGAAGTATGAGGTGTATTGTGTAGATGTGAAGTATGAGGTGTATTGTGTAGATGTGAGGTATGAGGTGTATTGTGTAGATGTGAAGTATGAGGTGTATTGTGTAGATGTGAGGTATGAGGTGTATTGTGTAGATGTGAGGTATGAGGTGTATTGTGAGATGTGAGTATGAGGTGTGTTGTGTAGATGTGAGGTATGAGGTGTATTGTGTAGATGTGAAGTATGAGGTGTATTGTGTAGATGTGAGGTATGAGGTGTATTGTGTAGATGTGAGGTATGAGGTGTATTGTGTAGATGTGAGGTATGAGGTGTATTGTGTAGATGTGAAGTATGAGGTGTATTGTGTAGATGTGAGGTATGAGGTGTATTGTGTAGATGTGAAGTATGAGGTGTATTGTGTAGATGTGAAGTATGAGGTGTATTGTGTAGATGTGAGGTATGAGGTGTATTGTGTAGATGTGAAGTATGAGGTGTATTGTGTAGATGTGAGGTATGAGGTGTATTGTGTAGATGTGAGGTATGAGGTGTATTGTGTAGATGTGAAGTATGAGGTGTATTGTGTAGATGTGAGGTATGAGGTGTATTGTGTAGATGTGAGGTATGAGGTGTATTGTGTAGATGTGAGTAGGGGTATTGTAGGTAGTATGAGGTGTTTGTGTAGATGTGAGGTATGAGGTGTATTGTGTAGATGTGAGGTATGAGGTGTGATTGTGTAGATGTGAGGTATGAGGTGTATTGTGTAGATGTGAGGTATGAGGTGTTTGTGTAGATGGAGTATGGGTGATTGTGTAGATGTAGTATGAGGTGTATTGTGTAGATGTGAAGTATGAGGTGTATTGTGTAGATGTGAGTATGAGGTGTATTGTGTAGATGTGAAGGTATGAGGTGTATTGTGTAGATGTGAGATGATGTGGAGGTGTATTGTGTAGATGTGAGGTATGAGGTGTTTGTGTAGATGTGAGTATGAGGTGTATTGTGTAGATGTGAGTATGAGGTGTTTGTGTAGATGTGAGATGAGGTGATTGTGTAGATGTGAGGTATGAGGTGTATTGTGTAGATGTGAGGTATGAGGTGTATTGTGTAGATGTGAGTATGAGGTGTATTGTGTAGATGTGAGGTATGAGGTGTATTGTGTAGATGTGAGTATGAGGTGTGTGTAGATGTGAGATGTAGAGATGGTATGTGTAGATGTGAAGTATGAGGTGTATTGTGTAGATGTGAGGTATGAGGTGTGTTGTGTAGATGTGAAGTATGAGGTGTATTGTGTAGATGTGAGGTATGAGGTGTATTGTGTAGATGTGAGGTATGAGGTGTATTGTGTAGATGTGAAGTATGAGGTGTGTTGTGTAGATGTGAGTATAGAGGTGTTGTGTAGATGTGAAGTATGAGGTGTATTGTGTAGATGTGAGTATGAGGTGTTTGTGTAGATGTGAGTATGAGGTGTATTGTGTAGATGTGAGATATGAGGTGTATTGTGTAGATGTGAGGTATGAGGTGTATTGTGTAGATGTGAGATATGAGGTGTATTGTGTAGATGGAGTATGAGGTGTTTGTGTAGATGTGAGTATGAGGTGTGTTGTGTAGATGTGAGGTATGAGGTGTATTGTGTAGATGTGAGGTATGAGGTGTATTGTGTAGATGTGAGGTATGAGGTGTGTTGTGTAGATGTGAGATATGAGGTGTGTTGTGTAGATGTGAGGTATGAGGTGTGTTGTGTAGATGTGAAGTATGAGGTGTGTTGTGTAGATGTGAGGTATGAGGTGTGTTGTGTAGATGTGAGGTATGAGGTGTGTTGTGTAGATGTGAGGTATGAGGTGTGATTGTGTAGATGTGTATGAGGTGTTTGTGTAGATGTGAGGTATGAGGTGTATTGTGTAGATGTGATATGAGTTATGGTAGATGTAGGTATGTTATTGTGTAGATGTGAAGTATGAGGTGTATTGTGTAGATGTGAGGTATGAGGTGTTGTGTAGATGGAGTATAGGTGTATTGTGTAGATGTGAGGTATGAGGTGTATTGTGTAGATGTGAGGTATGAGGTGTATTGTGTAGATGTGAGGTATGAGGTGTATTGTGTAGATGTGAGGTATGAGGTGTGTTGTGTAGATGTGAGGTATGAGGTGTATTGTGTAGATGTGAGGTATGAGGTGTATTGTGTAGATGTGAGGTATGAGGTGTATTGTGTAGATGTGAGGTATGAGGTGTATTGTGTAGATGTGAGGTATGAGGTGTATTGTGTAGATGTGAGTATGAGGTGTATTGTGTAGATGTGAGGTATGAGGTGTATTGTGTAGATGTGAGGTATGAGGTGTGTTGTGTAGATGTGAGGTATGAGGTGTTTTGTGTAGATGTGAAGTATGAGGTGTATTGTGTAGATGTGAGGTATGAGGTGTATTGTGTAGATGTGAAGGTATGAGGTGTATTGTGTAGATGTGAAGTATGAGGTGTATTGTGTAGATGTGAGGTATGAGGTGTATTGTGTAGATGTGAGGTATGAGGTGTATTGTGTAGATGTGAGTATGAGGTGTATTGTGTAGATGTGAGTATGAGGTGTATTGTGTAGATGTGAGTATGAGGTGATGTGTAGATGTGAGGTATGAGGTGTATTTTTGTAGATGTGAGAGTATGAGGTGTATTGTGTAGATGTGAGTATGAGGTGTTTGTGTAGATGTGAGTATGAGGTGTATTGTGTAGATGTGAAGTATGAGGTGTATTGTGTAGATGTGAGGTATGAGGTGTATTGTGTAGATGTGAGGTATGAGGTGTATTGTGTAGATGTGAGTATGAGGTGTATTGTGTAGATGTGAGGTATGAGGTGTGTTGTGTAGATGTGAGGTATGAGGTGTAGTTGTGTAGATGTGAGGTATGAGGTGTATTGTGTAGATGTGAGGTATGAGGTGTATTGTGTAGATGTGAGGTATGAGGTGTATTGTGTAGATGTGAGGTATGAGGTGTATTGTGTAGATGTGAGGTATGAGAGGTAAGATTGGTGGGGTGTGGGGATGAGCTGTGAGGTGTGAGTCTGAGTTGTGAGGTATGAGTGAGATGTGTGCTATGAGACATAAGGGGTGACTGCTGAGGGTTAAGAAATGTGGTGTGAGGTGAGAGAGAGAGAGAGAGAGAATATGTGTGTGTGTACTCACCTATTTGTGGTTGCAGGGGTCGAGTCATAGCTCCTGGCCCCGCCTCTTCACTGATTGCTACTAGGTCCTCTCTCTCCCTGCTCCATGATCTTTATCAAACCTTTTATCATGACTCGCTGCTGTCTTTCTGACAGGTTTGTAGTCTCTGGCCCCCTAGACTGTACTCTGTCTGCGGTCTTCTTTGCCCTTCCCCAATCTTCATGACTTTGCACTTGGTGGGGTTGAACTCCAGGAGCCAATTGCTGGACCAGGCTTGCAGCCTGTCCAGATCCCTTTGTAGTTCTGCCTGGTCCTCTTCCGATTGAATTCTTCTCATCAACTTCACATCATCTGCAAACAGGGACACTTCGGTGTCTATTCCTACCGTCATGTCGTTCACAAATACCAGAAACAGCACCGGTCCTAGGACTGACCCCTGTGGAACCCCACTCGCCATCGGCGCCCACTCCGACACCTCGCCACGTACCATGACTCGCTGCTGTCTTCCTGACAGGTATTCCTTAATCCATTGGAATGCCTTCCCTGTTATCCCTGCCTGGTCCTCCAGCTTTTGCACTAATCTCTTGTGTGGAACTGTGTCAAACGCCTTCTTACAGTCCAAGAAAATGCAATCTACCCACCAATCTCTCTCTCTTGTCTTACTATTGTCACCCTGTCATAGAAGTCCAGAAGGTTTGTGACACAGGATTTCCCATCCCTGAAACCGTGTTGGCCGTCATTGATAAGCTCATTCCTTTCTAGGTGCTCCACCACTGTTCTCCTGATAATCTTCTCCATGACTTTGCATACTATACATGACAGTGACACTGGTCTGTAGTTTAGTGCTTCATGTCTGTCTCCTTTTTTTAAAGATTGGGACTACATTTGCTGTCTTCCATACATCAGGTAGTCTCCCTGTTTCGATAGATGTGTTGAATATTGTTGTTAGTGGTACACATAGCTCCTCTGCTCCATCTCTCAGGACCCATGGAGAGATGTTGTCTGGTCCCATCGCCTTTGAGGTATCTAGCTCACTCAGCAGCCTCTTCACTTCTTCCACGGTTGCATGTATTATGTCTAGCACTTGGTAGTGTACCCCACCTCTCCGTCTTTCTGGAGTTCCTTCTGTCTCCTCTGTGAACACTTCTTTGAATCTCATGTTGAGTTCCTCACATACTTCGTGGTTGTTTCTTGTGATCTCTCCTCCTTCCTTCCTCAGCCTGATCACCTGGTCCTTGACTGTTGTTTTCCTCCTGATGTTTCTGTACAACAGCTTTGGTTCAGATTTGGCTATCACTGCTATGTGTGTGTGTGTGTGTGTGTGTGTGTGTGTG
>WNWK01033410.1:0-21173 GCA_009830355.1 Cherax destructor | reverse complement strand
GGACCTTGGGTGGCTTTAAAAGAGATTGGACAAATATATGAGTGGGAGGGGCTGGGTTTGATTTGTTTCGTGAGTACGGGAATAAATTTTTAGGTAGTGGTGGTTTTGATAAGGACCTGCCTTGTATGGGCCAGTAGGCCTTCTGCAGTGTTCCTCCATTCTTATGTTATGTTATGTTATTCTTCTCTCACCGGATAACTTTTCTCTAATTTTGTCCCACGAAGAAAATAATGTAAATGACGAATTAACGATTTTTTATATTAATCCAAGAAAATAACTTAATACTGTAGATCAGAGTAATCAATATCAATATAGACCATGAGACCATACAATCTCATTAATTAAAGTTTACCTCAGTAATTTTAAGTAAAAAATTCCTTAGAAATAGTTTAATGTAGATGGTGAGTTGCCATGTACGAGTTGCTGGTGGGAAGACAAATATACATTAAAGATGAGGATTCATCCAGAAAGACCGTACATCAAACAAGGTTGTTTATACAAAGGTGATTAATGCTGCAGGTAACCTCCTTACCATTATTCAGGAATACGTTAATCCCAAATATAGTGCATAACGTGTGCACGTACTGTGTCCTCAGTGCACACACTGTGTTCTCAGTGCACGCACTGTGTCCTCAGTGCACGCACTGTGTTCTCAGTGCACACAATGTGTCCTCAGTGCACGCACTGTGTCCTCAGTGCACGCATTGTGTCCTCAGTGCACGCACTGTGTTCTCAGTGCACGAACTGTGTCCTCAGTGCACGCACTGTGTCCTCAGTGCACGCACTGTGTTCTCAGTGCACGCACTGTGTCCTCAGTGCACACACTGTGTCATCAGTGCACACAAATCAAGAGAGATTTACTCATCAGAATATTTACAAAGTCGAAATCAGGTGTCACTGAAGCCTTTGCACCTACTTAATCACATTGTTTGTTTGATCAAACATGACAGTGAGTCTAACATAATGACACTTATGCCACCAGGAATTACAGTATGTATAATCTCGTGTCACTTTTCATCTTAAGATGAATTACACTGCTATAAAGATGCCTCCCTTTAGCTTAGCAAACAATTACAAACAATACTGGATTAAGCAACTTTATGACTTTTAGATAATTTACCTGAATTTCTTAACGAAATTCGCAACACTTTTATAATTAAGATGCTGAAATCTTTGACTAAATGATAAAATCCAGCTATATATTTTATTTTATTATTATTATTAACACATCGGCCGTTTCCCACCAAGGCAGGGTGGCCCGAAAAAGAAAAACTTTCATCATCATTCACTCCATCACTGTCTTGCCAGAGGAGTGCTTTACACTACAGTTATAAAACTGCAACATTAACACCCCTCCTTCAGAGTGCAGACACTGTACTTCCCATCTCCAGGACTCAAGTCCGGCCTGCCGGTTTCCCTGAATCCCTTCATATATGTTACTTTGCTCACACTCCAACAGCACGTCAAGTATTAAAAACCATTTGTCTCCATTCACTCCTTTCAAATACGCTAATGCTTATTTGATAGAACCAACTTGTCGGTTTTCTGAACCATTCATTTACAAACCTATATTAAGCCAGACAGATTAATTGGATAATGTGCAACACTTAAGTATCTTTATTGTGGAGGAGTTTTTGCCAGTCAGTGGTTCTAGTAATCCAGAAAATAAACGGTGAAAGAAGAGAAGAGGATATTTGATGTGATCAGTGTCTCAGTAAAGATAGGAGGTCTTCTGTCCCTCAGTAAAGATAGGAGGTCTTCTGTCCCTCAGTAAAGATAGGAGGTCTTCTGTCCCTCAGTAAAGATAGGAGGTCTTCTGTCCCTCAGTAAAGATAGGAGGTCTTCTGTCCCTCAGTAAAGATAGGAGGTCTTCTGTCCCTCAGTAAAGATAGGAGGTCTTCTGTCCCTCAGTAAAGATAGGAGGTCTTCTGTCCCTCAGTAAAGATAAGAGGTCTTCTGTCCCTCAGTAAAGATAAGAGGTCTTCTGTCCCTCAGTAAAGATAGGAGGTCTTCTGTCCCTCAGTAAAGATAGGAGGTCTTCTGTCCCTCAGTAAAGATAGGAGGTCTTCTGTCCCTCAGTAAAGATAGGAGGTCTTCTGTCCCTCAGTAAAGATAGGAGGTCTTCTGTCCCTCAGTAAAGATAAGAGGTCTTCTGTCCCTCAGTAAAGATAGGAGGTCTTCTGTCCCTCAGTAAAGATAAGAGGTCTTCTGTCCCTCAGTAAAGATAAGAGGTCTTCGGTTAGTTTAAAGCAGATCCACGAACGTGGAAACTTGTGTACCGGAGACAGGTGAGCTGAAGCACCTGAGAGAGCGTTACAGGTGGGTGGAGCTCACCAGTGGGAATAGATCATCCTAATAGGTTAGGCAAGCGATATAAGTGTAGAAGAATTTACTGTAACAAGATTCAAAGATAATGTGTCAAATACTTACAGTACTTGTCGGGTTTGCATAGCAACATCTTGGAAACTTGGTATAGATAATTCTTCTACACCTCTAACGCTTGCCTAATGTAATGGCATGACCTGCTTCCACAGTGACATAGTTTCCAGATGCTCTACTACACTTGTCTCCGGTATAATCCTATCTAGACTTCAGTTTGACTACCTCAAAATACCTCTTCTCTTCTCCCACCGTTTATTATGTGAGTGGATTAATAAAATTATTGGTTGACGATAAGTTTACACAGTAAAGATACCAAAGTGTTGAACATGTGTCTTATTCATCTACCTGACGGTTTTGTATATCATTAATGTAATAATTATGCCAAACTAATCGAAGAAATCTAGTCAATTTCACCAGCCATTTTTACATCTGATGTTCACCCACTCCGATAAATTGGTGAACTTGGAGCTCCGTTTCGGAAGACGTAAAGAACATAAATGCTGTTGTGTTAATTAAACTCACCTGGATACTCAACCTTAACATGAATGTTAGCTCAGTACTTTGCCAAAATCTTTAATTTTCAAAACACAAATGACCCTTGAAGTCTTATCAACCATTTCTTTTTTTTTCAATGTATAGGCCATTGAGCAGATACACATTTTCAGCTAATTAGCAAAAACAATTCTAGTACACCAATAATTATTTTACAAGCATTTCTAAGATATGTCTTATGAGTTAACTATTATATCTTCAATGACACGTAACTTTACTCTTCAATATACAACTCTCATACTCGCTCTCTCCTGTCAGATATTGTCAGTGGAGGAGTGTTGGTGGGGGCGGAGGTGTACAGCTTCCCAGACAACATAGTTTGGTATGACGGCACCAGAGTAGCTGCCACCCAGCTCGCCTC
This sequence comes from Cherax destructor, assembly GCA_009830355.1. Taxonomy (NCBI): domain Eukaryota; kingdom Metazoa; phylum Arthropoda; class Malacostraca; order Decapoda; family Parastacidae; genus Cherax; species Cherax destructor. Next base: position 17,878 of record WNWK01033410.1, on the reverse strand, counting down.
GCACCTCAACTTCTTTGATGGCACCTCAGATGTGCCTGGCCAGTGCCTCAGGCTAGACGCTGATATCAAGTTCAGGGTGGCAAACTGTACATCTATTGGAGGGATGCCATTTCTGTGTGGTCGTGGCCCTTAATGTGTTGAGATCCCAGTGGCTTACTGCCGACTATAGTGAAGGAAAGACACAGGTTGCAGAACAAGCTCTTATTGGGACAACGTTACTCTCTGTGTAGAGCTTTACCATGGTTTGATAAAGCTTTACACAGAGCGAAGCGTAATTCCAATTAAAGCTTGTCCTGTCACGCGTGTCTCTCTTCACCTTGTTGTGTACGTAACTGTATTACTATTTATTTATTTTTGCTGATATTGACCTATGTTAGTTTAGTTTAATATCTTTATTATGCAGCCCATACACATCCAGTGGGCGGTAGTTAAAAGATTACAGAGGTACATAATGGGTCCAGGGACTGAGCCTCAAAGTTTTGACAGCTGAGCAAGTTACAAAGGTAATGAACTCACAAGGTACAAAGGTAATGAATCATGTAAGTAAATTTACTTACGTTGATACATGGTTACATTCATGAACAAATTATAAAGTAATGAGCAATTCACATGTCCACACCCGGTCAATGATCATAGGGATAATTGCGTCGTCGGGAGCAATGATAAAAGCTTCGGAGGCTTCTTTCTTGATTTGCGATATCGTAGGTACACAGGCAGTGTGTTCGTGCCCATGGCCCCGAGGGGCCAGCCTGCGAGGGAGAGAGGAGGGTGATGCCGTTTGAAGTGGCATGCCCACCAGGCTTGCCCTCTGGTGGGCATGTGACATGTCTATGTCACTTGTCTTTTAACGTTCCTCTCTGACTACTTTGGCTCTGTCACATCTAGATCTGAAACCATGTATGCAACTTGCCTCCAGTATCTCATCATGTTCCACTTTATTACTCTTACACTGAAGAAGTAATTCCCAGTGTACCTGTGAAGTAGTCGAATATGGTAATAGAAGCTAAAACCTTAGGTAGCTTTAAAAAGCGATTAGACAAGTATATGAATGAGAAGGGCTGGGTTTGATTAGTACCTGAGGTATATAAGAAAATTCATGTGTGACATTGGGGAAAGGTTGGACAATTGAGTGAGAGTAGTTTGTGTGGTAAAGGACTTGCTTGTATGTGATAGTAGGCCTCCTACAGTGTTCCTTCGTTCTTATGTTCAGAGAAACATGAAACAGCTTAATGGTTTATATTTTGGTGCCCCGTGGCCTGATCGCTAAAGCTCTGGCTTAACACTGCGATGGTCTGCGTTCGATTCCCAGCGAGGGTAGAAACATTGAGCGTGTTTTTTACACTGGTTGTCTATGTTCACCCATCAGTAAAATAGGTACCTGGGAGTTAGTGACTGGTGTGGGTCGCATCCTGGGACACGGACCTAATTTGCGGGAAATGCTCTGCATGACAAGCTACTTTCTATATAGTAGTATGTCATTGATGTCAGCTAGGACTGTATACCTTGTACATGTACTTGTAGTAAATAAAGATATTGATGATATTTCACTGAGGGGAAACTTGATCTCTTTCAATAGCATAGTTCTCACTGTGATAGGCAGTATAATAAAAGCTTACACTGTTTTACGTGTTTTCTTTTCCATACCTCTGAGCATCTTCTATGTCATTATCATATCTCCTCAGGTTCTCTTCTTGAGGATCATCTTCCCTAGTCTTTCCTCGGAGATCATGTCAGAGACCAGTCTAGTGAAAAATTTCTGCACCTTTTTCAAATTTCTATACATGTATGACTAGTTGAGGCATTATTCATTTTGGTGATGTATATTTGTTGAATATTAAAATGGTATACAATACCGACAGGTTGGTACGTAAGACACATTTGCAACAATTAGGCATCTTTATTCCGAAACGTATCGCCTACATAGTAGGCTTCTTCAGTCGAGTACAGAAAGGTTGACAGAATCAGTAGAGATGTGAAGACGATATAATCAGTCCATCTTCCTTGAAGACGTAGTTTTGAGGTGGTCAGTCCCTCAGACTGGAACATTGTGTATTTGTTATTGTCTCATCTAATGTATATGCAGCGTCCTAAACGAAAATTTTAACTGGATTCTATGTGCCTAAGAGATAAGATGATTGTGAATTCTACCCCCCTCCAGATTTTTTGGTTTTGTTTTGGTATGTGAACAATGAGTCGCAAATAATAAATCTGTCACCTGAAAGAGCATCCCATCCTCTTAATACTAGACAGTATTGTTTAAGTACAGGAGTTACTTAAACAATTCACCTACGTGTTAAGGGTTGTGCAATTAAAGTCTTTCTCTACTATGTGTTTACCGCACCTATCTTGTATACAAGACGTTCATTTTAAGACATATACAACAGCTGGGTATCTTTATTGGTGAAACGTTTCGCCTACACAGTAGGCTTCTTCAGTCAAATACAGAGGCATCAGGTGTAGTAGTGAAATAAAGATGGTGTAATCAGTCCATCACCCTTGAAGAAATAGTATTTGAGGTGGTCAGTCCCTCAGCCTGGAGAAGAGTTCAGCTTCATGGTCTGGAATGATATGAAGCTGAGACATGAGAATGGAGTCTTAAATACTGTCGAAGGTGAGGTGGAAGATCTCGAAGACGTTGCAGGGAACGGGATTCACTAGTAGAAGCAAGCAGGCAAGAATTGAGGAGCACTGCAGCAAGTCTAGTGGTCCATGCAAGGCAGATCCCCTTGGAATGCAACCCTTCTCTCTCATCACTAGTGGTTAAGCGATGTCTTCTGTACCAAGATACCGTTGTGTTTCAGTGTCTGACAGTTATGTTAAAAATGGTATAAAATACCAACAAGTTGATAAGACACCCTATAACTGAAGGATGAACAATGTTCACATGAACTTTCAGTATAGAGAGCTTAACCAGCCCTTCTGGGGAAACAGGTGGTCAGCGACCCGCTTAACGAGGAGTGAGAGACAAGGCTCATAGACTGTACACAAGAGAATGATTATTTTATCCACTCTGTCCAACAGCTTCAAAAATTTATTGTCTGATTAGAATTCGGCAGTACAAGAGACCCTTAGGTGACCTACTTCTTTATAAAACAGTCATGAGAGCAAAAGAGAGGGGAATCAAGCCTTTAAAAAAAACAATGAGAAGCCAACACTAGGGGTTACGTAGTGTTGTTAGAAGACACACACACTTGCCGCACCTCCGCATGTTGCCGGCACTACCAGGAGAGTGACGGCACAGACCAGTGGTTTTCCCATGAAAAATATAAGCTAACAACACTGGTGAGGAGAGCTGGGTGGAGAGCTTGGTGGGTAGAGAGCTGGGTAGAGAGCTGGGTAGATAGCTGGGTGGAGAGCTAGATGGAGAGTTAGGTGGAGAGCTGGGCGGAGAGCTAGGTAGAAAGCTGGGTGGAGAACTGGGTAGAGAGCTTGGGTAGCCATTTTGAGCTTCAATTCTACAGGAGAGCTGATGCTTGAAGAGATCAATACATCTTCATATTTTGTTATTGTTACATTCACACTTCTGATCCAGTAAGGGAAATACAAATTTAATACTAGGCAAAGGGGTTTTGCAAATCCTCGGATCAAGAGCCCTTACCCAGACTCACGAAACATTCGCGGACTATATAAAATCATGTTTCGTGTTACTTTCGTATACACAAAGTAGCAAGGAACATGGTTTACCATAAGCAACACAAATGTCAGTGTGTGAGCTGCACAAATGTGAAGCACCAATGTTATTTTACAGTCTTCTCGATGTTGAGGAATCAGAGCTCCAGTGGTGTCAGCACTGGACCTTATCTCGTGCCGTTGTAAACAAAGGACCTTGAATAACAGAGGGGGGATTTTTACTGCTTATCTTATGCACAATACTGAATAAATAGTGTAGGTGAGTGGAAGACGAGAAATGTAGTGAATAAGCTCTAAAGAGAGAACTATCTCTCCTGTAGTCGTGAACAAGTTCTGAAGAGAGAACTATCTCTTCTGTAGTGAACAAGCTCTAAGGAGAGAACTATCTCTCCTGTAGTCTTGATTGATGGTTATAATTATAACCTTAATTTTTTTTTTCAAGGGGTTGACGGGTAAGCCAGTGGAAGGTCTCTGTCTGATGACCAGAAGCTATGGTATTGTCCTGTTCCCTGACCAATCTTACCTAACCTTCAGTAGTCTCGTATCCCCAATGCTTCCATGGGGAAGCGCTAAACCCGTGGGGGTCCTACACTCCCCGTATCCAATGAGTAGCCCTAGTGATAACTAAGACACATGTGCAACAGTTAGGTATCTATTCCGAAACGTTTCTCCTACACGGTAGGCTTCTTCAGTCGAATACAGAGGAGGGAACAGAAACATTAGAAATGAAAAGACGATGTAATCAGTCCCACACGATTTTGGTGACACCAGTCACCACTTTGTCACTGACCCAGGAGCTGGAAACCAGTTGTGATGGCTGGTATCCTCAGACTAACTTTCATAAACTAAAAAAATATAGTGAGATAATGTCAACTAATAATAACAGCCATGACAGAAGTAATCACTCCTTGTGATGCGAGGAATCTGATTCTCTCCTCCCCCTTCCTCCAGGGTGCTCCATGGCCCCTAATGCTTTAGCGCTTTCCCATTAAAAAAAATAAATAATCATGAATTGTGTTGCATCTTATTTCTCCAATAGTAATGAACACTTTTTTTCCGTAGTTAAATAAGAGGTTTTATTTTTATTTTGTCTGATATACATAAACAAGTTATTAAAAAGTTTGTTATACTGTTCCATATATATATATATATATATATATATATATATATATATATATATAGTAGGTAGTAGTAGGTTGGTAGACAGCAACCGCCCAGGGAGGTACTACCGTCCTGCCAAGTGAGTGTAAAACGAAAGCCTGTATTTGTTTTACATGATGGTAGGATTGCTGGTGTCTTTTTTCTGTCTCATAAACATGCAAGATTTCAGGTATGTCTTGTTACTTCTACTTACACTTAGGTCACACTACACATTCATGTACAAGCATATGTATATATACACACCCCTCTGGGTTTTCTTCTATTTTCTTACTAGTTCTTGTTCTTATTTCCTCTTATCTCCATGGGGAAGTGGAACAGAATTCTTCCTCCGTAAACCATGCGTGTCGTAAGAGGCGACTAAAAGGCCGGGTGCATGGGGCTAGTAACCCCTTCTCCTGTATATATTACTAAATGTAAAAGGAGAAACTTTCGTTTTTTCTTTTGGGCCACCCTGCTTCGGTGGGAAACGGCCGACGTGTTGAAAGAAGAAAGAAAAGATATATATATATATATATATATATATATATATATATATATATATATATATATATATATATATATATATATATATATATATATATATATATTATATATATATATATATATATATATATATATATATATATATATATATATATATATATATATATATATATATATATATATATATATATATATATATATATATATATATATATATATCTCAGCACTTGTGTTCCACCACCAGTATGCTTCTCTTCCACTAATTCTCAGTCCCCTAAATTGACAAATAAAATATCGCGCCATCGTAAATATACCATTAAAGAGGAAAGGGAGGAATCATGCGGGATTGTGGAAGGGTTGGCAGTCACCTCCAAATGTTTCTGTTAAATGTGGAGCATAAAATGTGAGTTTGCTGTGGACTTCCCTTTAATTTGTTATATCTCCTTGAAAACAATTACTAATATAACTCACTAGCTGAATAACCTGCCTCTGCTTGGACTTACTTTCAATTGAGATGTGTTATATATGTGAAAAAAAGAATATTGATTTTTTTTGGTAGTTGTTTCAATGGTTTGTTAAGGTCTTCTTCCTTGTGCCTGCTTTGTCAGGAACAGGTGTGGGGGCTCATGCCTTCGTGAACCCGTCTTGTCAGGAGGCAGGATTGGGGGGCTCATGCCTTCGTGCACCCGTCTTGTCAGGAGGCAGGTGTGGGGGGCTCATGCCTTCGTGCACCCTGCGGGGTGAGGGAGTGTTAAGAGGGTCCATTAATATAAAATCTAAAGGAGATGACATTGGCCTCTTAAGTAATAACTATTTAAAAAAAAGGAAAATGACAAATACCTAAAAATATATTTATTTTAATTTTAAAGATATAGTATAGCAGGTTTATTAAATCGCTATAATAACATATGCAAATACATCCTAAGTTTCTAGGCCTGGTCATGAGCCTGGCCGCTGGGGCGTTGACCCCCGGAACACTCTCCAGGTATACAAATGCAATACTGAAATATCATAGGAGCTTAGTTTTGCTTGCAGACTTTAGATATTGCAGTGTTAGTACACAGTGAATCGTTGATAGAAATCCATGTGTATACACTCACATGCCTCTGAACACTGACCTGGCATACTCCAGCATCACCTGTCACCTGTGAACAATGACCTGGCATACTCTAGCATCACCTGTCACCTGTGAACACTGACCTGGCATACTCCAGCATCACTTGTCACCTGTGAACACTGACCTGGCATACTCCAGCATCACCTGTCACCTGTGAACAATGACCTGGCATACTCCAGCATCACCTGTCACCTGTGAACACTGACCTGGCATACTCCAGCATCACTTGTCACCTGTGAACACTGACCTGGCATACTCCAGCATCACCTGTCACCTGTGAACACTGACTTGGCATACTCCAGCATCACCTGTCACCTGTGAACACTGACCTGGCATACTCCAGCATCACCTGTCACCTGTGAACACTGACCTGGCATACTCCAGCATCACTTGTCACCTGTGAACACTGACCTGGCATACTCCAGCATCACCTGTCACCTGTGAACACTCACCTGGCATACTCCAGCATCACTTGTCACCTGTGAACACTGATCTGGCATACTCCAGCATCACTTGTCACCTGTGAACACTGACCTGGCATACTCCAGCATCACCTGTCACCTGTGAACACTGATCTGGCATACTCCAGCATCACTTGTCACCTGTGAACACTGACCTGGCATACTCCAGCATCACTTGTCACCTGTGAACACTAACCTGGCATACTCCAGCATCACTTGTCACCTGTGAACACTGACCTGGCATACTCCAGCATCACCTGTCACCTGTGAACACTGACCTGGCATACTCCAGCATCACCTGTCACCTGTGAACACTGACCTGGCATACTCCAGCATCACCTGTCACCTGTGAACACTGACCTGGCATACTCCAGCATCACCTGTCACCTGTGAACACTGACCTGGCATACTCCAGCATCACCTGTCACCTGTGAACACTGACCTGGCATACTTCAGCATCACTTGTCACCTGTGAACACTGACCTGGCATACTCCAGTATCACTTGTCACCTGTGAACACTGACCTGGCATACTCCAGCATCACCTGTCACCTGTGAACACTGACCTGGCATACTCCAGCATCACTTGTCACCTGTGAACACTGACCTGGCATACTCCAGCATCACTTGTCACCTGTGAACACTGACCTGGCATACACCAGCATCACCTGTCACCCGTGAACACTGACCTGGCATACTCCAGCATCACCTGTCACCTGTGAACACTGACCTGGCATACTCCAGCATCACCTGTCACCTGTGAACACTGACCTGGCATACTCCAGTATCACTTGTCACCTGTGAACACTGACCTGGCATACTCCAGCATCACCTGTCACCTGTGAACACTGACCTGGCATACTCCAGCATCACCTGTCACCTGTGAACACTGACCTGGCATACACCAGCATCACCTGTCACCTGTGAACACTGACCTGGCATACACCAGCATCACCTCACCTGTGAACACTGACCTGGCATACTCCAGCATCACTTGTCACCTGTGAACACTGATCTGGCATACTCCAGCATCACCTGTCACCTGTGAACACTGACCTGGCATACTCCAGCATCACCTGTCACCTGTGAACACTGACCTGGCATACTCCAGCATCACCTGTCACCTGTGAACACTGACCTGGCATACTCCAGCATCACCTGTCACCTGTGAACACTGACCTGGCATACTCCAGCATCACCTGTCACCTGTGAACACTGACCTGGCATACTCCAGCATCACCTGTCACCTGTGAACACTGACCTGGCATACTTCAGCATCACTTGTCACCTGTGAACACTGACCTGGCATACTCCAGTATCACTTGTCACCTGTGAACACTGACCTGGCATACTCCAGCATCACCTGTCACCTGTGAACACTGACCTGGCATACTCCAGCATCACTTGTCACCTGTGAACACTGACCTGGCATACTCCAGCATCACTTGTCACCTGTGAACACTGACCTGGCATACACCAGCATCACTTGTCACCTGTGAACACTGACCTGGCATACACCAGCATCACTTGTCACCTGTGAACACTGACCTGGCATACACCAGCATCACTTGTCACCTGTGAACACTAACCTGGCATACACCAGCATCACTTGTCACCTGTGAACACTGACCTGGCATACTCCAGCATCACTTGTCACCTGTGAACACTGACCTGGCATACTCCAGCATCACCTGTCACCTGTGAACACTGACCTGGCATACTCCAGCATCACTTGTCACCTGTGAACACTGACCTGGCATACACCAGCATCACTTGTCACCTGTGAACACTGACCTGGCATACACCAGCATCACTTGTCACCTGTGAACACTGACCTGGCATACACCAGCATCACTTGTCACCTGTGAACACTGACCTGGCATACACCAGCATCACCTGTCACCTGTGAACACTGACCTGGCATACTCCAGCATCACCTGTCACCTGTGAACACTGACCTGGCATACTCCAGCATCACCTGTCACCTGTGAACACTGACCTGGCATACTCCAGCATCACTTGTCACCTGTGAACACTGACCTGGCATACTCCAGCATCACTTGTCACCTGTGAACACTGACCTGGCATACACCAGCATCACCTGTCACCTGTGAACACTGACCTGGCATACTCCAGCATCACCTGTCACCTGTGAACACTGACCTGGCATACTCCAGCATCACCTGTCACCTGTGAACACTGACCTGGCATACTCCAGCATCACCTGTCACCTCTGCTATGTTGTAGGGTATTAAAAATCATGGGAAGCTAGAGACGTAGATAATGTTAACTATCAGACAGCAACGCATTTGGTATTCTTAACCAGTTTATGCTTTAAAATAAATGAAATATCATATAAAATAAATGAGTTTTGAATATGATTAAAAACTCAAACAAAATTACACTTCAACCGCTCACACACACACACACACACACACACACACACACACACACACACACACACACACACACACACACACACACACACACACACACACACACACACACACACACACACAAACAGGTCGAGTATCAATCGACAAGTGCCTACTAGTAATTACACACAACAGGAGATATGAATTGACCCCTGCAACCACATATGGGTAAGTACACACACACATATACACACCAGCTGTCGGAAGGACTATAAGAAATCTACAAGTATGCCCATTGCTGAGGTACCTATTTACACCCTGGGAATACGTAGCTAACCCAGGCTTGGCAGGGAGACAAACCCCTCCCCCTAAGCTCATCAAGAGGCGGGTGTAAGCAAGTAATATTCCTTTGACTCTTTATTGTCTACTAGTGACCATACCTGAAATAACTTTACAATCATTTACTGTTCATATATAATCATTAATATCTGCCAGTGTTAATCACCAGGATTCTGGACTAGCTTGGCCATTAATTAGGCCTCTTTGTGTGGATAATTACATGAGTAGCGAGGGTCCCTTATAAACCATAACACGGGCAGAGATAAAACCCGCCCATGGTATTGTTTGTTTGTAATCGTATCATTACGATTTCGTGAGTCATGAGGGACACTTATATGAGGAGCGATGGATGGATTACAAAAGTCAGATAAGTATTTCCTAGGTGTGCAACATCGAAATGTAGTGTGAAGTATATTTATGTTGCACATAGATGTAAGAGTATATTTCACAAAGTTGTCTTGTGGTTATAGAGCATGTCTTACCCACTCAAAGGAACTTAATTAATCACCAAACTAGTCCAGATTCCCGGTGATTAACTCACTAACTGGCAGATATTAATGCTCAAATACGAGCTATAAATGGACTGTGAAGTTATTTCCGATATGGTCACTGTGGACAACGAAAAGCTAAAAGTACAAAATTTCCTGCTTATGTTTCTTCTGGGGTAGGGTGGTTTTGGGCGGGGTATGTGGGGTGATGTGGGGCGGGGCGGGGTATGTGGGGTGGGGCAGAGCTTCGTAACCCACATCTATGATCGGTCCTATCCTGCATACACTATTGAATACATGCACACAAAGGATTCCTTACCAGAACGAAGAGGCACCACCATCGCAGTTTAAATGTTCTGTGATTGTGTACGAGACAATTTCATCTTAATGATAATGATAATAATATTAATAATAATAATAATAATAATAATAATAATCTTTATTTCTACAAGTACATGTACAAGGTATACAGTCCTAGCTGACATCAATAACATACTACTATATAGAAAGCCCCTTGTTATGCAGAACATTTCGGGCAAATTAGGTAAATTTTGTTCCCAGGATGCGACCCACACCAGTCAGCTAACACGCAGTTACCTATTTTTCTGTTTGGTGAATAGAGACAGCAGGTGTTCTAAGGAAACACGTCCTAATGTTTCCACCCATAATGTGGTTCGAATCCCGGACCTCAGTGTATAAACTGAATGCGCTAGAAATCGAAGTATACCAAGTGTTGTCCAGTCACACACGACCACAGTTAGCTTGCATGACTCAAGAAATCGTAATGACACGATTGCAAACAGACAACGTTACGGGTGGGATTGAACTCGCGGCTAATGAGTTTTATGACTCAGTGTCTACGAGTTCAATCCCCACCCGTATCGTGGTTTGTTAGCTTGTTTGCACTGTGTTTGTGTTTCTAGATGCCTGGGAATGTTGGGTCATGGCTGATGCAGGATACTTCTCCTTCAAATACTGAGTCTCACTCCAAACACGTCTGGTTGCCACCCACTTCTCTCTTTGTCCATCTTTTACTCTAGTCAGCAGCTTGCCCTCAGGTCTGCCTTCAGTGTTTGCCCTCAGGTCTGCCTTCAGCGTCTGCCCTCAGGTCTGCCTTCAGTGTCTGCCCTCAGGTCTGCCTTCAGTGTCTACCCTCAGGTCTGCCTTCAGTGTCTGCCCTCAGGTCTGCCTTCAGTGTCTGCCCTCAGGTCTGCCTTCAGTGTCTGCCCTCAGGTCTACCTTCAGTGTCTGCCCTCAGGTCTGCCTTCAGTGTCTACCCTCAGGTCTGCCTTCAGTGTCTGCCCTCAGGTCAGACTTCAATGTCTACCCTCAGGTCTGCCTTCAGTGTCTGCCCTCAGGTCTGCCTTCAGTGTCTGCCCTCAGGTCTGCCTTCAGTGTCTGCCCTCAGGTCTGCATTCAATGTCTACCCTCAGGTCTGCCTTCAGTGTATGACCTCAGGTCTGCCTTCAGTGTCTGCCCTCAGGTCTGCCTACAGTGTCTGCCCTCAGGTCTGCCTTCAATGTCTACCCTCAGGTCTGCCTTCAATGTCTACCCTCAGGTCTGCCTTCAGTGTCTGCCCTCAGGTCTGCCTTCAGTGTCTGCTCTCAGGTCTGCCTTCAGTGTCTGCCCTCAGGTCTGCCTTCAGTGTCTGCCCTCAGGTCTGCCTTCAATGTCTACCCTCAGGTCTGCCTTCAGTGTCTGCCCTCAGGTCTGCCTTCAGTGTTAGCCCTCAGGTCTGCCTTCAGTGTCTGCCCTCAGGTCTGCCTTCAGTGGCTGCCCTCATGTCTGCCTTCAGTGTCTGCCCTCAGGTCTGCCTTCAGGTCTGCCTTCAATGTCTACCCTCAGGTCTGCCTTCAGTGTATGCCCTCAGGTCTGCCTTCAGTGTCTGCCCTCAGGTCTACCTTCAGTGTCTGCCCTCAGGTCTGCCTTCAGTGTCTGCCCTCAGGTCTGCCATCAATGTCTACCCTCAGGTCTGCCTTCAGTGTCTGCCCTCAGGTCTGCCTTCAGTGTCTGCCCTCAGGTCTGCCTTCAGTGGCTGCCCTCAGGTCTGCCTTCAGTGTCTGCCCTCAGGTCTGCCTTCAGTGTCTGCCCTCAGGTCTGCCTTCAATGTCTACCCTCAGGTCTGCCTTCAGTGTATGACCTCAGGTCTGCCTTCAGTGTCTGCCCTCAGGTCTGCCTTCAGTGTCTACCCTCAGGTCTGCCTATAGTGTCTGCCCTCAGGTCTGCCTTCAATGTCTACCCTCAGGTCTGCCTTCAATGTCTACCCTCAGGTCTGCCTTCAGTGTCTGCCCTCAGGTCTGCCTTCAGTGTCTGCCCTCAGGTCTGCCTTCAATGTCTACCCTAAGGTCTGCCTTCAGTGTCTGCCCTCAGGTCTGCCTTCAGTGTCAGCCCTCAGGTCTGCCTTCAGTGTCTGCCCTCAGGTCTGCCTTCAGTGTCTGCCCTCAGGTCTGCCTTCAGTGTCTGCCCTCAGGTCTGCCTTCAGTGTCTGCCCTCAGATCTACCTTCAGTGTCTGCCCTCAGGTCTGCCTTCAGTGTCTGCCCTCAGGTCTGCCTTCAGTGTCTGCTCTCAGGTCTGCCTTCAGTGTCTGCCACTCCTGATACGTTCATCCATATCCCTCATTTCTAGTATGTTTATTTAGGTACAGGAATATATCAGTATAATTATCATAAACAGTGTAAATTACTTAGGATAACCCAAAAAAACAGTCAGAAAAAGTGAGTTATTTCCATTGAGGTCCTTGTAATATCTTATTATTTAAACCTTAAAAGTTAAAACGTCCAAATAACTCGACACCAATTATTTAATTTTGCTGTCCGAATTAATCATTACAAAGTATAGTTCTAAGTTTCATTATCAAACCTGTGTAACACACTTGCTAATCGGTGATGTATTAAAAGACAATAAACAAATACTTTCGTGAATACAGGACTGGTTTCAGCTTGGCTGTCGGCTCTACATAGAGGACAGGTTTCTCATCTACCTTTCAACACGTATTTTTCGTATCTACTGGAATTCTTTATTATTTCGTAGGTTCATTTTGTACTTAACTATTAATAGAAATACTACATTATTTAATGGATAACACGTTACCACAATATTAGTGAAATAAACGCCTAGAGATGGTTACTAGAGGCCAATAAACATATCAGACTCGTCTTGCAAAGTTGGAATAACTTTGGAGGGGAAGGAAGATTAGGAATAACTACGGAGGAGGAGGGAGAACAGGAATAATTATGGAAGGGGAGATACAACAGGGAATAACTACGTAAGGGGAGGGGGGAACAGAGAATAACTACAGAAGAGGTAGGGGGCACAGAGAATAAATAAGTGCGTTTATTACGCATGAACAGAGAATGAGTGTTAAAGACGATTGATCAAAAAGGCACTAGAATTTAAAGACTTAACATTGAATAAATACAGAGACCTTAAAATACTTAAGTGGATACCAAGCGAAGTATAAATCAAGTGGTGAAGTGTTCATTTGTGAAGAGATTAAGAGGATACAGGTCAGGGTGAAGAGGGATTTACATATAGATACAATGTATTACAAGAAGTGAGGAAGAGATTAGCTCCGGAACAACATACTGACAGAATGATAAGCAGCAGGTGAACTATGAGGCAGTATGCTGACAGCATGACTGACAGGAGATAAGTGAAAGCTTGCTGGCAGAATGATTGACAGATGAACTACAGTATGGGGCTGTGTGTGTGTGTGTTTTTATTATTATTATTATTATTATTATTATTATTATTATTATTATTATTATTATTATTATTATTATTATTATTATTATTATTATTATTATTATTATTATTATTATAAGAGGAAAGCACTAAATCGGTAAGGATCATACTGAGCATGAGATGGGAGGCTATCAGGTTTAATCCAATAAACGAGAGGAAAAGCTCATTTTCTTGGATCTTGAACTATGATTACAACAACATATAGCATTATACACACACAACCCGCACATATAAAAGAGAGGAGCTTACGACGACGTTTCGGCCCGACTTGGACCATTTACAAAGTCACACTAACACACAGAGACAGAGGAAGGGTATTTATAGGCAGGCAGACAGGGGAGGGTACAAGAGAGTGGGGAAATGTAGGAGTAGTGGTAGTAGTGGTAGTAGTAAAGGTAGTAGTAAAGGTAGTAGAGTAGACAGTCATATGGGAAGGAGCACTGCTATGAGGCTAGCGGCCCGCAAGGGGGTACGAGAGGAAGAAAAGCGAAAAATGAAGGAAAATACAAGGCAAAAGAAAGAACAGAAAGAAAGGAAACCCAAGGAGAAAAAAGGAGAAGGGGAAGATAAGACAGGGGAAGGAATCAGGTTAAGTCACGGGTGTTCTGAAGTTTAGAGCATTTAACAATGTAATGAGAGAGGAAAGCATCAACAGAGACAAAGCCAGGGCTAAGATTCATACAGGGAAAGTTGTGTATAAGGGAGGATTCAACCAGGCGGCGTCTCATCTCAGATAGTCCTTGGTCTAAATTCTCCCTTACCGACTGTGTTACTAATCTGTCTTCTGTCACACTCTCCCAACATGAGCTTGAACTGCTTGGTTTTGGTCTTTCCTTTGCCACTTCACCTGCCCCTCGCGCTGGTATTGATATGATTAGCTCTTTTGACTCTTTTCGTCAGTCTCGCTCTCGTAATAATAATCTTCCTGATTTATCCACTTTTCGTGGCGCTCTCCTTCCTGCTCTTGATAGCCTGTTTTCTAAAAACCATCACCTTCCTCGCCGTTATCAACTTGCCCTTTCTGCCCTTAAATCCAACGCTAACATTGTCATACTCTCTTCTGATAAAGGTAATTCGGTTGTTATCCTTGATCATGAGGATTACCTCCATAAAGCCGATGTCTTGCTCTCTGACTCACGTACCTACACTCCTCTCGTTTCCAACCCTCTTGATCGTATCAAGAGAACTTTCAACAAGAAACTTAAGACTCTCTCCGACCTCTGCCCTTCTGACTTTAACCTTGTTCATCGTTTTCGTGTCATCTGTCCCTCTCTGCCCTATTTCTATGGCCTTCCCAAAACTCACAAACCTGATATTCCTCTACGTCCCATCATATCTTCTAGAGGTTCTGTCTCTTATTCTCTTGCGTCCTGGCTAGCCAAAACCCTCACTCCTTTTCTTGGTACTTTTTCTCCTGCCCACCTTCGTCACTCTCAAGACTTCATCGAACGTGTTCGCTCTCTCCCGACCTGTAAGATGCTTAGTCTTGATGTCGAGTCCTCTTCACTAATGTCCTCTGGATGATGTCCTTAATTTTTCGGAGAGAAGGCCAATGAAGGGTTACTTCATCTCCTATACCTACTGATGTCTTTCTTGATCTTATCCGACTTTGCGTGGACTCTAACTCTTTTCCTTTCAAGGTAAATATTATTCTCAAACCTTTGGTGTCGCTATGGGCTCTCCTCTATCTCCTGTTCTTGCTAATCTTTATATGGAATACTTCGAGACTGTTCTTCTTCCCACTATTGATGTACGTCCTTCACTCTGGCTCCGCTATGTAGATGACATCTTTGCTCTTTGGCCTCATGACTTAAGTCTCTTCCAACCCTTTTTCTTGATGCTCTTAATAATCTTGCCCTTCCATTAAGTTTAAAGCTGATTGGGAATCTAATTCTTGCTTCCTTTCCTTGATGTTCATGTCCACCGTTCAGTTACAGGTTTTGCCTTCTCCGTGTACCGCAAGCCTATGCACAGTGGCATGTACATTCATTACTTCTCTTATCATGCCTCCTCTGTCAAGAAGAGTGTTCTTATCTCCCTCTTTCTCCGTGCTCTCCGCATCTGTGATCCTCAGTTTCTTGAAGCAGAAATTTCCACTCTTCATAATTCTTTTCCCGCCTGGGCTACCCTTCCCATTTCATAGACTCTGCTTTCCTCGTGCTAAACGGACTTTCTTCTCTCCTAAACCCTCTACTCCTGAGAACTCTCCAGTCCTCTGCCTTCCCTACATCTCTGGTCTCTTTAAACTCAGCAACTCTCTCCGTTCCTTAGACATCAAACTTACCTTTCGCCAAACTAACACTCTTCGCACTAATCTAGTTCATACCTCCCTACCTCCACAGATTCTCCTGGTGTCTACTCTATTTCTTGCTCCTCCTGTCCTCTTCAGTACTTCGGAGAAACTGGCCGATCTCTTTCTGACAGACTCAGGGAGCACAAAAATAGTGTTAGGCTTGCCGACACTAATAATGCTCTTTTCTGTCATGTCAGAGATCACAGTCATCCCATTGATTGGTCTTCTGCTAAAACTGTCTACCCTACGTCTAACTTTCATAGTCGCCGCCTGGTTGAATCCTCCCTTATACACAACTTTCCCTGTATGAATCTTAGCCCTGGCTTTGTCTCTGTTGATGCTTTCCTCTCTCATTACATTGTTAAATGCTCTAAACTTCAGAACACCCGTGACTTAACCTGATTCCTTCCCTGTCTTATCTTCCCCTTCTCCTTTTTTCTCCTTGGGTTTTCCTTTCTTTCTGTTCTTTCTTTTGCCTTGTATTTTCCTTCATTTTTTCGCTTTTCTTCCCTCTCGTACCCCCCTTGCGGGCCGCTAGCCTCATAGCAGTGCTCCTTCCCATATGACTGTCTACTCTACTACCTTTACTACTACCTTTACTACTACCACTACTACCACTACTCCTACATTTCCCCACTCTCTTGTACCCTCCCCTGTCTGCCTGCCTATAAATACCCTTCCTCTGTCTCTGTGTGTTAGTGTGACTTTGTAAATGGTCCAAGTCGGGCCGAAACGTCGTCGTAAGCTCCTCTCTTTTATATGTGCGGGTTGTGTGTGTATTGTTCCAGTCACGGTATTGTGCCTTTTTTGTTATTTATATAGCATTATAACTGAACAAGCGTCTAATGCTCTGTTTATTCATGAGAGATTTTAATCACCCAATTGATTTTAAAAAGGCAGAAATATAATTGAATTAAGAATAATAAAAACAAATAGTAGTGATTGCAATATGAATATAAGTTCTGGGTTGTATCAATTAGATTAATTTAAAATGAATATATTTTGTGAGGATTTTAAACTACACATAATATACCGCTATTAAAATTTTCACATGTGACCTGACTAAATCTTCACCACACTCCCACGCTCAATGAGAAGAGTCCTGTGTGAGGTCATACTTGAGGTCATATTTCAGCTTTATATGTATTCCATTGTTCTATTATTTTTAGTATTCCTTGATATATATATATATATATATATATATATATATATATATATATATATATATATATATATATATATATATATATATATATATATATATATATATATATATATATATAGTATATATATATTTCGTGCCGATTAGGTAAAACTGGTCAATTAGCAAGAACTCATCTAAAATTAAGTCCTTTCTAAAATTTTCTCTTATACGTTTTGTTACGCAGAAATTGGGGTTTCCTGAGGCCTAATGCCTTGTCTAAGGGCAAAGGGTAAAAATTACACAAAACCCTGTAAAACTAGGCCTTCCAGGTCTATCCCCATAAACAAAGCTGGTATTACCAGTGTGGTTTAGTGCTCCACTGGGTTAGGGTATCAGAAGGTTCCACACAAAAATTCCTAGGTAAGAAAATATACATTTATTTACTTATATTAAACTATATACAGTCCAAACACGCCTCTTAACATATCAATTAGCCAAACCCCACAAAAACAGTACAGGACGGAGAAGGCGGCCGGGTGGTCACTTCAAAAACAAAACAATTCACCAAGCGGTCAGCCCAGCCACCACTCCCATCCTCCAGAACACATCTCCTCCTATTTCTTCAGTTCACACTCGTCCTTTC
>WNWK01033409.1:0-21176 GCA_009830355.1 Cherax destructor | reverse complement strand
GTCGGGGGCCAAGATTGTTCAACTGCCTCCCAGCATACATCAGGGGTTTCCAAAAAACCCCCGGCTGCTCCGCAGGCACTGGACAGGCACCTGTCGGTCCCTGACCAGCCACGCGGGCGACGTTGGCCCGGGGCGGGAGCAGTAACAGCCTGGTTGATCAGGCTCTGGTCAAACATGACCTTAAAACCGGCCCGCGGGGGCGTTACCCTGGAATTTTTCCAGGAAAATAAACCCCATACCCAAAATTATCCTCTCCTTACAACACATTCTCCTGCATTCTACAAAACCTCCCACTGATGACCCATGGTTTGTTTTTTTTTTTATAATAATAATCCACTAAAGATGTTTTATATATCCATTTAACCTCCATAACATTGATGCTTTATATATCCAGGTAACCTCCATAACATTGATGCTTTATATATCCAGTGGAACCTCCACTAACATTGATGCTTTATATATCCATTGGAACCCCCACTAACATTGATGCTTTATATATCCAGTGAACCCACTAAATTGATTTTATATATCCAGTGGAACCTCCACTAACATTGATGCTTTATATATACAGTGGAACCTCCCAACATGGATGTGTCAGCAGATGGTCTATAAAAGATGGGGGAATCAAGAATTAACGGGGGGGAAAAAGGTGTGGTGCACTGAGAACGGAAGAAAAAGAATTTTATCCAGGAAAGGACAGTGAAACCTTCATAACATTGATGTTTTATATATACAGGGAACCCTTTCACAACATTGAGGGTTTAAAAAGTTGAACCTCCACTAACATTGATAATTTATATATATAGGGAACCTCAACTAACATTGATGCTTTTATATATACAGGGAAACCCTTTTAAAAAATTTTTTTATAAACAGGGAACCTCCACTAACATTGATGCTTTATATATGGAACCCTCCACAAAAATTTATGCATTATGTATCGGGGAACCTCCACTAACATTGATGCTTTATAAAACAGTGGAGTCTCTACTAACTTTGATGTTTTATATATATACAGGGGAACCCTCCTTTAACATTAGTTTTGTATATACAGGGGAACCTCAAAAAATTGATGCTTTATTTTCAGTAAAACCCTCCATAATATTGATGATATGACACTGAAACCTCCACTAACATTGATGATTATAAAACAGGGGAAACCCTTAACATTGATGCTTTATAAAACAGTGGAACCTCCACTAACATTGATGTTTTATATATACAGGGAACCTCCACTAACATTGATGTTTATTTTTCATGTGGGGAAACCATTTCTTTTAAAATTTCCAAGGGTAAAAAGCCGATGGGTTTAAGTACCACGGATAGGTCTTGAGATTTACTCCCTTGGGGGCTAGGTAAGTTTGTACAAAAGTATTAATATTTGGAATATTAAAAATTTTAGATATTAATAAGATACCCCCCGGCCCTAAAAAAGGTAAATTTAGGCCTAATAGGCGAACAAGTATAAGGAAAAATGGGGAACCCCCGCTACCCAGGCAGGGGGGAGCCCAGGGGGCGACGAGCACCCCTTTTCATACAGACATCATCGAGACAAGTGCTGGGAAAAGGGAGGTTCCCACGTGACTACCAACACTGAAGTACTGTGATATCCTTCCATCCAGACCAAAAGAGACCATACCTCTTTTTTTCCCGTATCTGGCCCCGTTTTCTGGGGGAAAAGGGTGGATTTTTGGGTCTCGTGCAGTCGGACGCTATTAGCAGGTATTAGCCTCCCATCTTTGAGTAAAAGTCTGGAAGCTAGTGTCCCTTACTGCTTATATTGCTTAGAGGTTGTACCCTAGAGTTTGGGTGATTCTGAGTTTAAGGGAGGAAAATAATACCACTTGAATCTTGCAGAATTAAGTCTTCCCGGCACGTGTCTTTCAAGGGAGAGTCCATAGAGGACTAAGGCTTAGGGAATTTGGAAGACAGAGTGACATAATATTCTACTCCATGAAGTAAGTTCACCCCTTTTTAGTCGTGCATGTAGGTGGGGAATTCTTTCAGCTGCAGTCCGTTAGAAATTGTCCCTTAACCCTTTCAGGGTCCAAGGCCATTTTCGGAAGGGGTGCGCCAGTGTCCAAGAATTTAAAAATAATGTCTTATTTTTTCTGTATGAAATGGTAGAGAATCGTTTTCTGAAGGTAATAAAATAAAAGTACGAAATTTGATTGAAAATTGACGAAATTATGCTCGCGAATTTTGATGTGTCAGGGATATTTACTCATCGGCGATTTTGCCGACTTTGACCCCCATTTTAGGCCAATTACATTGTTCCAGTCGACCAAATTCTTAGCTATTTCACTAGTATTACTTCCATTCTATCGTTTGAACACAAGAAATGGCACACTCAACTGTTTCAACTACAAAATAAAGTGATTGGAAATTGGTAATTTAGCCAATTTAACTCAAAGTTCAAAATATTCAAATTTCAAAATAGGGTGCAGAATAAACAATGCAGGCATTCCTGGCACTAAACTAACATTTCCTCTGTTCATTAGTTATGTTTTTAGTATTTACAAATGAATTCCATTTTGATTTTTTATTCACATAATGAATTTTTATTTAAACCAAAAATGGAAGATTTACTGTTATGCAATATAGTAATAATTGAACAAATCATATCACCACATTTGTGAATGTATATTAGACCCACCAGCTGGCGCATATTAGACGTGTGAGGTCATTTGTTTACTCTGAACATCGGCAAAATTGAACATTTCTGCTACTTTGAGCTCAGTTTCAAGCCATTTCCATTACTAAAACCAATCAAAATCATCTCTATATCTGTAATATATCTTCCATTCTATCAAATGAGACCAAGAAATCGCAAATACAGCTATAAAAGTATACGAAAAACACTGCAAATTCACTGTTTTAATCGAAAATTACGGTTTCAGTTATTTTTCTCTCATTATGCACCGTGTGCTGCAGGATTTGTTTTATGTGGTGCACACTTACCACATAGACGTATTCTCTCATATCTAGGCCCAAATTTACCGTTCAAAGCTTATCTGAGTGAGCTGAGCTTATGACGTGATCTACTGTTTGGACCCAGAACTCAAAACTGTAGAACTACGGCACGGACCCTGAAAGGGTTAAGCCACTTGTAAGTCTGAGAGAAGCGTCTCAGAGTGTTGGTGTAAACAGTGCTTGCCAGGGGTAGCTTACAAGGAGGCAGTCCAAGACAAATTTCTCCATGGTCCTTCTAACCGAAATGTGGAATAGCTAGTTAGCAAACAGATTAGTCTTAACTTAGCTAGGCCCCAGTTAATGTACCAGGCATTATCAAAGAGGTTAGTTAGCACACCTAGGCCCAAAGACTTACACAGGGTCAGCTAGGCTAAGCTAACTACTCAGAAGTTTATTATTGACAGTAATTTACAGGCAGGCCAGAGTAGGCTAGTTGCTTGTAAATTTAACCTATTTACAGTAATTTTAACCTATTTACAGTAATTTACAGGCAGGCCAGAGTAGGCTAGTTAGCTTGTAAATTTAATCTATTTACAGTATCTACAGGCTGAGCCAGGTAGGCTAGTTAAGCTTGTGAGTTTAATTATTTACATTGATTACAAGTAAGCCAGGGTAGGAAACTTGTACATTTAATTACTTACAGTAAATTTGCAAGGTAGCCACAGTTAGGTTAGGCCTCTGCAATATTTATTACCTGAGTCTACCTGAAGAGAATTCCAGGGGTCAACGCCCCGTGGCCCGGTCTGTGACCAGGCCTCCTGTTGGACCAGAGCCTGATCAACCAGGCTGTTACTCTGGCCGCACGCAGTCCAACGTACGAACCACAGCCCGGCTAATCAGGTACCGACTTGAGGTGCCTGTCCAGTGCCTGCTTGAAGACAGCCAGGGCTTGTTGGTAATCCTGATGTATGCTGGGAGGCAGTTGAACAATCTTGGGCCCTGACACTTATTGTGTTGTCCCCCAACGTGCTAGTGGCACCCTGCTCTTCATTGGGGGATGTTACATCGCCTGCCGAGTCTTTTGCTTCGTACGGAGTGATTTTTGTGTGGAAGTTTGGTACTAAGCCTCAAGAATTTTCCATGTGTATATAATAATGTATCTCTCCGCCATGCGTTCTAGAGAGTACAGGTTTAGGAACTTCAACGTTCCCAGTATTGAGGTGGTTTATCGCACTTATGCGTGCGGTGAAGGTTCTCTGCACATTTTCAAGGTCAGCAATTTCACCTGCCTTGAAAGGTGCAGTTAGTGTCAGCAATATTCCAGCCTAGATAGAACAACTGATCTGTAAAGTGTCAACATGGGCTTGGCATCCCTGGTTTTGAAGGTTCTCATTATCCATCCTGTCATTTTTCGAGCAGATGCAATTGCTACAGTGTTATGGTCCTTGAAGGTGAGATCCTCTGACATGATCACTCCCAGGTCTTTGACATTAGTTATTAGTTATAACAACTAGGTCAGATTTAACCTAGTTAACATTTACCTTGAATTGCAAAGCTAAATTTAGGCTAGTTGCACACTAATTACAACAGTTATAAAGTTAGGCTAGGACTTACTTTCTCTAACTAACTACACTGAATTTAAACAAGCTAGGCACAGTTAGGCCAAGCTAATCACACAACATTATTTACTTACTGTTTCATAAGTTGAATTACTGAATTTATTTGTGTTAACCAAGTGAATTTAATTTGCAAAGACTACATATTTTTACTGTGTGAATTTTATTGTCTTTGACTCATTTAATTTGTGATTTACACCAGAGGCTAGCTTAAGTCCTGTAACTATTTACTGATGTACAGGGAATTGCTAGGTTAAGCTTTCATAACAACAACATACAGTTCAGTTGGGTTTGAGGCTAACAGTGTACATTTAATTGAGTCAAGTCAATATATGTAAAAAGTTGTTAAGCTTGTTGAGGAGCTTTGGGACTCACTTATTCTCACCTAATACTGGTATCGTGCTGTGGGGTGGGCTAATTAAAGTACAAATTAGTGACGCACTCTTAACTAAACCACAACAATGACGGATGAGACTCAGGAAGGAACTGCCCTATCACCTAAGTCAGCTAAAGCAGTCTATGAGCGCCCACAAGGGACGCTTAATCAAGGCGAGTGCTGAGATACCAGACAAAACTAAGATGCAGATTGTCAAGATCTAGAAAAGTGCTTAGAGCTTTTAGAGGGAAAGCTAGGAGCCTTTGAGACAGCCTATCTACGTTATGAGGCAGAAGCCCATGCAGCACATGAGTCTGAAGGATATTGTTGAGGCAGTTCAGAAGGAATACGATGAGCACGAGGCCGAATGTAATGCGGAGATGAAACTGTGCAAACAGGTAATCAAAACATTGAAGGCTAATACAGCAGGGGCAACAAAAAATAGCACAGGGCACACAGGCCACCACAGTCCTTCTAGAGTGTTACCCAGATTGCCTACATTGAATTTACCAATGTTTGACATAACCTTGACAGAGTACATTGCTTTCTGGGATCAGTTTAAATCCCAGATAGATGACAGGGATGATTTGTTGGAGGCCACCAAACTACAGTATTTACGTTCACAGCTCAAGGGTAAAGTCCTGGACTTGGTCCGGCATTATCAAACCACTGATATTAATTATCAACATGCCAAGGATCAACTAAAGGATGCATTTGGCAACACAGAGAAGATAATGGTGGCTATATGTACTTTATCGATTGACCGATCTTGAGGTTTTCGTCATGACCGTCAGAGCTTAGAGAAGTTCCAAATCGAAGTTATGAGCATGACAAATAGTCTCTAAGATCTATATGATTGGAGTAGTGCAGAAGGGATGGTCAGTCAGATGATTCAGAGGAATTTGGCTAGCACTACAGTACATGAGCTACATTTGAAGTATAGGACTAACCGGTTCACGATACAACAGATTGTTGAGGGGTTGGGCGATATTGTGACTCACCTGAGTATAGGTCAGGGGGAGAGATTACCCGCCAGGGTGAAATCGTTCGACCACTCCGGACACTCGAGAGATAGAACTAAAGCACCCCCCATTAGGGTTGACACTTATTATGCCCAGGACAAGTCCTCAACCAAAGGGGCCAAGGGGTAAACTACTAAGACGGGCAGCACGAGACCGTGTGTTTTCTGCAAAGGGAGCATGCTAGTTCAGGGTGTTTGAGCTTCACCACCTATGACCAAAGATGCCAGCGACTAAGGGAGTTGAAACTGTTTCAAGTGTTGTGGAAAACACTTTGCCGGGACTGTGACACCCAGCTCAGTGAGTGTCGAGGTTGTCAGAAGGATAAGCACCACAGTGCGTTGTGTCCTGAGGATACCAGACCAGCCCAGGCTAAGGGATCAAGCCCCAAGAGTGGGCGGAGAGCAGAGACGAGTCCGAGCCTGAAGTGGTAGCCAGCGTGATTAGTGTGGGCAAAGTCTCTAATCTGAGTGAGAAACACCTAGTTGCTGTCCTACCTACAGTCATGGCAGGGGTTGTGAACGGGAACAGGTCCGAAACAACACGATTATTCTTTGACTCGGGAGCACAAGTGTCCATGATAACAGAGAAGTTGGTGGCTAAGTTAAAGTTGAAGGCCACCTACAAAGTTAGTGCGACATTGGGAGGTGCTACAAGTCAGGGCCCACCCAAGTCTTATGATGTTGTGGATGTCACTGTTAAATTGGGTGGACATCGCAGAGATATTACAGCCTTGGTAGTAAAGATGTTACCTGCGGCAATTACGACCAGAGGTCTTGCTGCAGCAGCCAAGCGATTGAAAGACCTTGGTGTGAAGCTGGCAGACCAGGACATTACCACTGACACAGTCAGAAATGTAGGTATCCTGGTGGGAGCCAACTATCTAGATGACTTCCTGTCTACACGACGGACTATTAAGGAAGGAATTGGTTTATACAGATCCCCAGTAGGATATATCGTCGGTGGCAGGATTCGACATGAATTCCCTGCAACCCCAGAGAGGGGGGAAAGCTGACACCACGATAGCTGGGGGAGTAGTGATAATGAATATTAGTGTACACAATGAACCGCTAGGTAAGCCAAACCAAGTAGGGAGTGACGAACACTCAGCCACCTTGGCGAAACGCTTTTATGGGGTACCTAAAGAGGGAGATAGATTGTCATTAAACCCAGGGAACCTCGTATCAGTGGGAAGAAAGGCTACCAGGGCATATAGGCCACTGGGTGGGAAAGTACGAAGCTGCTCAGACAAGGCTAGACATGTGAAAGACATTAAAGTTAAAGGGAAGGGTGTTAAGATCACCGGAACCCACAAGTTTGCACCCCCAGAGGTCCACACGGCAGAAACTGGACAGTTGGAGTTAGACCAGAGTCTGCTCGAGAGAGTGACCGGACGGCACTCATGTCCAGGGCCCACTGCGGAAGGTGAACTTTATGTAGACTTATCATCTACCTTCGCTGGCGGGAGGATGTGGAAACTTATTTCTTTGCTAAAAGTTCCACAGGGTAAATAAGCCATATGGAGCCTTAAACATACCATGGATAGGTCCTCTGAGTTTATGAACCCACACACCCACCACAAACAAACACCCAAGTTAGCAAAGGTAGGGAAATTGCACATAATAATTGATAGATTTACTCTCCTAGGAAGGTCTAGGTAAGTTTGTACAGATAGTGATAAATATTAGGAATATTAAGGCAACTTTAGATATTAATATGGTAGCCCCAGGACCTTAACATAAATAAATTTAGGCCTCAATAGGCGAACATTAGGTTATATAGGCCAACAAGAAATGGCAATCCCATGCTGACCACAGGCAGTGTGGGAGCTCCAGGGTGCGAGGAGTACCCTTCTCAGACTAGACATCATCGAGTGAACAAGTGCTGCGAACAGCGCAGTGTTCCCACGTGACTACCAACACTCGAAGTACTGTGGATATCCTTCTCATCCAGACCCAATACAGTAGGACCATACCTCTTTTCTCTCAGTATCTGGCCTGTTTTCTGGGGAAACGTGGGTGGGTTTTGTTGTGGGTCTCGTGCAGTCGGACGCTTATTAGCAGGCACCAGCATCCCTCTTTGAGTAAAAGTCTGAAGCTAGTGTCCCTTACTGCTTATGTTGCTTAGAGGTTGTACCCTAGAGTTTGGGTGATTCTGAGTTTAAGGCAGGAAAATAATACCACTTGAATCTTGCAGAATTAAGTCTTCCCAGCACGTGTCTTTCAAGGGGAGAGTCCATAGAGGACTAAGACTTAGGGAATTTGGAAGACAGAGTGACATAATATTCTACTCCATGAAGTAAGTTCACCCCCTTTTTTAGTCGTGCATGTTGGTGGGGAATTCTTTCAGCTGCAGTCAGTTAGAAATCTGTCCCTTAAGCCACTTGTAAGTCTGAGAGAAGCGTCTCAGAGTGTCGGTGTTAACAGTGCTTGCCAGGGGCAGCTTACAAGGAGGCAGTCCAAGACAAATTTCTTCAGTGGAACCTCCACTAACATTGATGCTTTATATATACAGTGGAACCTCCACTAACATTGATACTTTATATATTCAGTGCAACCTCCACTAACATTGATGCTTTATATATACAGTGGAACCTCCACTAACATTGATGCTTTATATATACAGTTTAACCTCCACTAACATTGATGCTTTATATATACAGTGGAACCTCCACTAAGATTGATGCTTTATATATACAGTGGAACCTCATCTAGCGAGTTTAATCCATTCCGTGACATTGCTCGTATCTGGATTTGCTCGTTTGCAGAGTCAATTTTCCTCATTTAAATTTACTGAAATGGAATTAATTCGTTCCAGTGGAATTCCAGGTACCATAAAATACTTCAATAATTTCCCTAATATCAACTCTATGGCTTATTTATCTATCACAATTCATCTAATATGACATAATAAACAATATAAATAACAAAGAAACCTGATGTATACTCTAGAATGAATAAAATATGTCATGTGACAAGTGGAAGAGTGACAAATGGTTTTGAAAACTGATAAGTTGATGATTAAGAAATTAAAGCAACATTTGGAAATCATTATCAAAGAAAAATTTCTCCACACAGTGGCTTCATCAGTCCAATACAAAGAAGGAAGTTGTAAGGAGAGGAGTTTGAGGTAATCAGTTCCTCAGCCTGGAGTCGCTGTGTTCAGTCCATCAATCTCTTAGAAAGTACAGCATAGGGCCATAGAAGTGGCTTATTTACTGTAGTCAGATGAGGCAAAGCAGCAGGAAGTGGGGTCATAGTGGTACCATCCACTATGACCCCAACCTTTGGATGAAGACCTACTCCGACTAGTGGATGGTACCACTATGACCCAGCCTCCTCCTGCTTCGCCTCACCTGACTACAGTATATAAGCCACTTCTATGGCCCTATGCTGTACTTTCTACAAGATTGATGGACTGAACACATCGACTCCAGGCTGAGGGACTGATTATCTCAAATTCCTCCTCTCCTTACAACTTCCTTCTTTGTATTGGATTGATGAAACCACTGTGTGGCAAAACGTTTCTTCAATAAAGATTTCCATATGTTGCTGTAATGTATTAATCATCAAGTGAAGGCGGCCATAACCACTCCAGCATTGTTGTGGTATTCACTGCCATCTAGTGACGGCCTTTCGAATCCGTCTATTATTATAATTATTATATAGTACATTACAGTGGAACCCCGAGTTCAGCCGTAATCCGTTCCAGGAGCTAGGCCTAAAGTCGAAGCAGCCGAAAGTCAAAGCAATGTATCCCATAAGAAATAATGGAAATACAATTAATCCGTTCCAGATACCCAAAATATTCTCAAAAATATATTTTTTAAAGAATAACTATAGTTTTACACATACAAAACAATTATATATATATATATATATATATATATATATATATATATATATATATATATATATATATATAAAGTAATAAATTTACTGTATAATTAAAACCTCTTTAAGGGGGGCTCCTTTTTATAGTAAAGAGGCTATCGGTCTGAGGAATTGGACCTCTTGGTCTTCTTCCTCAGACTGAACCTAATTACCCCCCAATCCCCCCTCCCCAATCCCATCCTCACTTTTTCCCTTTCATTCCTCCTCCTCATCCCTCCCTTATTCCCTTCCCATTTTTAACCTGTGGAATTCTCTCCACAGGCATTCTGGTTCCTAGGGAGGGGGAAGGGTACTGTGGTCCATCCCATTTCATTGAGGTTCTTGGCGGTGGTGTTCGGCCGCCCTCTCTTTTGTCCGCCGAGGTTTCGGTGGATGTGGGTTGCTATCCCAGATTGCTGGTTTACTGGCATGAAGTACTGGGTATTGCACGGGTTCCATGCCGCATCTGCACAACTTGCGGGGCTGAGGTCCTCTTGGGCTCGGAGGGGGATTTACACCCCTTTCATTCCTCCTCGGAGCTATTCCTCCACGTTCCCCCTTTTTTCTTTTTTTTTCTTTCTTCTTTAAAAAACAAAACAAAAAAAGAAGAAACTTAACCATGGATGACCCAATACGTGAACCTACTACCCCCAGGCCCCTTCCTGTTACTGCACCCTGTTCTGACCCGGCCTCATTATCGGACCACTCTTTAGACACTTCCAATACCCCTGTACCTTCTTGCTGGTGCCAGTTCATCACCTACTTCAAGTACCAGGGTACTGACCGACCCTTTTGATACATTTGACCTTTACTCTTCTCTGACCTTGCTTCTGGCTTCTCCCTCTACGGTGCGGCAATTTTTGGGTTGCTCACCCGTCCCACGATGGACCAATTCTGGTCCCACATCTAAACGCCCAAGACCCTTACATGATGACACTTCGTTACTTACTTAACATGCATCTCAGAAATGACCAGCTCATCACGCACTCCCCTTAAACACTATATTTCACACTATGCATTGGACTAAGTTTTTTACTCTGAGACCGACTTTTATTACCTATCTTTCCGCTCATAGTATTGGTAAGGCACTCCTACGCCATGTGGGCAAAGACATCGCCTTTCACGCTCTCAAAAGTGGTACACGCATCGTTATGGTCCAGAATGCTGACCAAGCTCGTGGTCTTTCTCGCCTTGTGTCCATAGATGCTACTCCTGTCACTATTGAAAAACATCATTCTCTCAACACTTGTGGTGGCACGGTTATTCTACCCCATACCATTGTCCAACAGAATTTCCAAAACTGTGGTAATGACATTCTGGAGCAGCTTGAGCTCCAGGACCTTCCTGTACTCAAAGTTAACACTTTTGTCCCTCCTGTCTGCCGGCGAAGATGATATCCTTGCAATATTGATCGCTTAACTTTCGACTGTCGTGACCTTCCGCCCTCGGTCTACATTGTGGGTCACTGTTTACAAGTTCAAAAGGTGATCCCTACACCACAACAGTGTAGAAACTGCTGGCGTTTTGGTCATCCGGTGAAATATTGCAGGTCCATTGCTGAATGCCCAGTCTGTGGTGCCGACGACCATGCCAATCTTTCTTGTAGTCTACCTCCCTCTTGCCTTAACTGTCATGAGGCGCATCCATCTTACTCTTGCCATTGTCAGGTTTGCCTAAATGAGTGGAAATCCGTTGTCTAAAAGAGGTGGAAGGCTTCTCATATGCTATGGCTGTCTCTCATCTAATCCTTCAAGGGAGACTCCCCTGTATTTCCTATTCTCGCGTTGCTAAACGTACCCCCACTTCTGGGGTCCTAACTCCCACGGCATTCTCTGTGGTCGCCCCATCCTCAGTCACCCCTGTCTCAAATTCCTTTGCTTTTCTTGGCTCCAAGGTCCCTACCTCGGCACCCAATACTGTCCTCACCCCTTCCTCTACTCACTCGCACAGTTCTGTGTCTACACGCCCTTGTCCAACACCTCACCACCCCTCTTCTTCTCAGAAGTCCGGAAAAAAAAACCATTATTAGAATCTCCTCTCTTCCCTCCTTCCCTTCTCCATCCTGCACAATTTTTCTTTCCAAGTTCTATGCCTGGTTTCTCTCCTCCAACTAGTTCTGTTACATGTGTGGAGGTTCATCCTCCTCGTTTGATACCTTCATTCCCCTGTCCCCTCCCAAGTTTCTTCCTCTACTGCCCCTTCTCAGGTCGCTTCAACTCTTGTCCCCTCCCAAACCCCTTCGACAGTTTCCTCTTCCATTTCCTCACCCCCTAAATAAGTACTGTCCATAGTCTCCCCGATTGTTGCTCATCCCCCTCCTCCTTCCATCTCTAATGTGGTCCCATATCCTGCATCTTTGTCTTCTAAAATGCTGGAAGCTATCACAGAATATATTACGGAGAATGGAACATTGATGAACGCCGCTCCACCTCCGGTTCCTCCTCCTACCTCACAGCATTCCTATCTTTCGCTGCTTACAAGTCTTCCACTGCCTCCAAACGTGGACTTTTCTAACCCTATTAGTCCATAGGTACTCTACCATCGACTTGCGTCTTTCTCTTCATAAATCATTGCTTATTTGCTGTGGAATATCCGAGGCCCCAGGGGTAACCGGGATGAGCTTCAGGTGTTGTTCTCCCAGTTTTCCCCTGTTGGAGTCTGTATACAAGAGCCCAAATTACACTCCGCTGTTATCCATCCTTTTCGGGCTATGATTTATTATATTCATTGGATCCTTTTTCTGATGGAATCTTTAACGAAAGTGCTCTTCTTATAAGCACTCGGTATTCCATACCATCAGCTCTTTGTTCATTCTTCTCACATTACACTGCAGCTCGTATCCACTTGAATAAGTGGTATACACTCTCTTCTCTGTGTCTCTCCCCTTCTCAGACATTGTCTATCCCAGATGTTGCTTTTCTAAATTTTTCTTCTGTTACTTGGCGATTTTAATGCACACTATTTTCTCTGGGGAAGGGGGGGGTCGCACTGTGACTCCCGCGACATTCAGTTGGAGGCATTTCTTTCTTTCTCCCCTCCATGTTTTAAATACGGGTACTCCCACCCATTTTGATCCTCGAACTCATTCTTTCTCTTGCATCGATCTCTCATCTGCTCTTCCTCCACTGTTTTCGACTTCACCTGGTCTGTCCTTCCGGACTTACATGACAGGGATCATTTTCCAATCATCCTTATGTCTCCTTCATATTCTCCACCTCCTCGTAGCTCACGCTGGCAATTTGACCGGGCGAATTTGGACCTTATGCATGTCTTACTGCTTTTCATGAGGCTCCTTCCTCGTCCTCCATTGATGAGGTTTTACATCTCTTCTCGACTTCCATCTTAACCGCAGCTTCACATTCTATTCCCCAAACCTCGGGCAAGCATCCTCAGAAGTGCGTGCCTTGGTGGTCTCCTGCTTGTGCTCGGGCAGTACATTTGAAACGGCTGCATGGGGCAGGTATCGGTATAACAGAACCACAGAGAATCCTTGATTTTAAGCAGAGGAGAGCAATTGCTCGCTGTGTCATACGTGACGCTAAATGCACTTGCTGGCAGGATTACGTTTCTACCATCCCTTTGGCTTGCTTCATAAGTGGAATCTGGAAGACAGTGCAGAAACTGGGTGGTAATTCTCCCCGACCCGGCTCCTATTCTTCGGGTTGCCGGTGTCGATATAGCACACCCTCTTGCCATTGCCACTGAAATTGGTAATCATATGGCCGCATTTCTCATGGTCGCTATCTATGCCCTCGTTCCTTTCTTCTAAGTCTGTCAGTGAGTTAAAGCCTATAGATTTTTCTTCTCCAGAAAGAATCTTATAATGTGCCTTTTACCCTTCAAGAACTGGAGGCAACACTCTCTGCTTGCCGATCATCGGCAAAGGCCAGACGGCATACATATTCGTATGCTACAGCATTTACATCAGTCTGCTCTTACTGTCTTCTTACGACTCTTTAATCTTATATGGTCGCAAGGAATTCTTCCCAGCTCTGGAAGTCTGCTGTTGTTCTCCCTTTTCGCAAACCGGGTACTGCGAGACTTGATACCTCCCACTACGTCCCATTGCTCTTACCAGTGCAGTTTCCAAGGTGATGGAACGTCTAGTTTGATGTTTGATGTGGTATTTAGAGATGCACAGTAGTCTCTCTACTAGTCAATATGGCTTTCGTAAGGGCCGTTCTAATGGACCCCCTTTTCTGCGCTTGGATACATATATTATACATATATTCGTAATGCCTTTGCTGATAACCATTGGTTATCGCCATCTTTTTGACCTTGATAAGGCTTATGACACAACTTGGAGGTATAATGTCTTGGCCTATGCCCACTCCTTAGGCCTCCGAGGCAATCTACCATTTTTCCTTAAGGCCTTTTAACTGAAAGACATTTCCGTGTCCGGGTTAGTAATTTTGCTTTCCTGGAGTTTGTCCAAGCTGAAGGTGTCCTCAGGGATGTGTTCTGAGCACAACACTTTTTTCTCCTTGCTATAAATAATCTGGCATTTGTTCTCCCATCCAATATTTGGGGCATCGCTTTATGTTGATGACTTTTTATAGCTTGTGAAGGTGCTGACTGTCACCTCATTGAGTTTCCTCCAGCACCATCAACCAGGTTTCTGATTGGGCCACCACTCACGAGTTTAAATATTCTAGTGGCAAAACTCACCAAATTATGTTTTTCCCCACGTTCAGTGGTCTCTTTATCATCCATTGTTCCTTAAAAGGGACATGTATCCCAGAACGTGATACAGTCAGGTTTCGGCCTCCCCTTTACCGCCCCTTGTCCTGGGGAAAACCCAAAAATTTCCTCATGAAGGCAACTTGTCAAAACCCGGGTGAACCTCCTTAAAAATTTTCACATTTTCATGGGGGGGGATCGAGAACTCTCCCCCCCCCTGCATTCAGCCCCAAATTTTATCAAAACTCGATTATGGGGGCCAGATATATTTGGGGCCTACCCTGCTACTCTTTCCCCCCTTAATCCCCCCCATCACCAGGGGGTTTAGTTTATGCCTTGGTGCTTTCGTTCTTCCCTGTTTGGGGCCTCTATGTAGAAGTGAACATTCCATCCTTGTCCGATCAGTGTGATAAAATTGCCCCTTTCTTTTGTTCACCATGACCTCCGCAATCCTTCCAATAGGATTGGCACAGATGTTAGTAGATTTTTTTTTTTCCAAAAACCCCCTTTACTTTCTTCTTTTTTTCTTTGTCTACTTACGCTTTTGTCTTCCTTTTGCTACCACCTTTTTTTGTTCATGTGGCATCTCCCCCTTTTCCCACCCCCCCTTTGGGGGTTCCTGCTGTCCGTGTCTGTTCTTCTCCCCTGCCTTGCATGAAAGCCCAACTACCACGGCGGCTTCTCGCACTCTTTTTCTAGGGGCCCCCCCTTTTTTTATTCTCAGGCCATCGAGTGTACACTGATGGGGGTTTAAATCTTGAGCAGTTTAATATCATCATATTGTATTTTTTTAAAAATCAAATATTTAACTAGAATAAACTCAATCAACTTCCCCCAATAATATGTACAAGTTTTTAAAACATTATATTTAGTTTTCCCCCAAAGCCATGGCATATCAGTGGTCTCCCCACTTCACCATGGCATGTCAGTGGCTCTCCTTGCACTTCAGTTTATGATTGTAACTACAAATATCTATGTAAAATTGCAAAGAAATAAAATTTGTTTGTTTGTTTGTTTGTTCTTTTCGGCGTCGGATTTTCCCCCCAGTGTTTCCCCATAGCATTGTGCAAGGGCACCTATTATCCCGGGGTTGCTATTTACGGCTGAATTGTAGGCCATTCGTGTGGCGCTTATCCGTATTGCATCTATGCCTGTTTTACTATTTGTGGTCGTTTCAGACTCCCTTAGTGCCTTACAGGCTACCCGGGGAAAATTTATACACCTCCCCCCCCAGTTCTTCGTATCCAGTTTTGGTTAAAGATCTCTAGCAAAGACAAAGATATTGTTTTTTGTAGGGCCCCCGTTTTTTTGGGCAACAGGTAATGAAAAGGTAGACACTGCTGCGCGGTCGGCAGTATGTGACCTTCCAGTTTCATATAGATTAGATTTTGCCACCGAAGTGGCTAGTTTTTGGGAAAACCCCTATCCATCCGGGGGACGGTAGCGCAAGAGCATATGGATACCTGGGGTCTACCTGGGGAGAGTTCCGGGGGTTTTTCCCCCCCGGGGCCCGGTCTGTGACCGGGGCCCATGGGGGTCACAGCCTGATCAACCAGGGTTGTTTTCTGGCCGCACGCAGTCCAACGTACGAA
This sequence comes from Cherax destructor, assembly GCA_009830355.1. Taxonomy (NCBI): domain Eukaryota; kingdom Metazoa; phylum Arthropoda; class Malacostraca; order Decapoda; family Parastacidae; genus Cherax; species Cherax destructor. Next base: position 5,108 of record WNWK01033409.1, on the reverse strand, counting down.
CCAAAAACCCGGCTGGTCGGGGGACCGACTTTAGGTGCCTGTCCAGTGCCTGCTTGAAGACAGCCGGGGGGCTATTGGAAAAACCCCCTTATGTATGCTGGGGGGAGTTGAACAGTTTTGGGGGCCCCGACACTTATTGTGTTGTCTCCCCAACGTGCTAGTGGCCCCCCGCCGAGTTTTTTTCTTTCATAGGAAGTGACACTCGTGTGCAAGTTTGGTACTAATCCCTCTAGGATTTTCCAAGGTTAATAATGTATCTTTCCCACCTGCGTTCCAGGGAGTACAGGTTTAGGAACTTCAAGCGCCCCCGTAATTGGGGGTGGTTTATTGCATTTAAAGGTGCCGGTTAAGGGTTTTTTTGGGACATTTTTCTGGGCGAATTTCACCTGCCTTGAAAGGTGCAGTTAGTGTGCAACAATATTCCAGCCTGAAGAACAAGCGATTTTAAAAGTGTCCCATGGGCTTGACATCCCTGGTTTTAAAGGTTTTCATTATCCATCCCCCCCTTTTTTTTGGCAGATGCGATTGTTTTAGTGTTATGGTCCTTTTAAAGGGGAGATCCCTGTCATGATCACCCAAGGTCTTTGACATTATTTTTTCGCTCAATTTGTGATTGGAATTTGTTTTTTTCTCCGATGGGTTTTAATTTTCACGTTTTCCATATCGGAGTAATTGAAATTTCTCATTAAAAACCTATTGTTTTCTGCAGCCCATTTAAAGATTTGGTTTTTGTCTGCTTTTGGGTCTTGAGTGTCTTCAATGGGGACACTGTCATGCAGATTCGGGTGTCATCTGCAAAGGAAGACACGGCACTGTGGCTGATATCCCTGTCTATGTCCGATATAAGGATGAGGAACAGGATGGGGGGGAAGTACTGTGCCTTGTGGAACAGAGCTTTTCACCGTAGCCGCCCCAGACTTTTTTCTGTTGACTTTCTTTTGTGTTCTTTTTTTTTTTTGTTAGGAAATTATAGATCCATCTACCAACTTTTTCCCCTTTTTCCTTTATCCCATTTTGTGTGCTATTACACCATGGTCACACTTGTCAAAGGCTTTTAAAGTCTGTGTAAAAACATCTGCATTCTGTTTTCTTCTAGGGGGATCAAGGACCTTGTCGTAGTGGTCCAGAGTTGGTACAGACAGGAGCGACCTGCTCTAAACCCATGCTGCCCTGAGTTGTGTAATTGATTTTTTAGGGGGAGGGCGATCTTTTTTCTTAGCCCTTTTTAAAAATTTTTAAGGGGATGGGGGGTTAGCGCTATTGGTCTGTTGTTCTTTGCCATTACTTTACTGCAGCCTTTTTTGGGTTGGGGGGGTCTGTTGTTTTTAGTGACTGCGGGGGGAAAACCCCGTGTCCAAGCTCCCTCTGCAGTTCTTGATGAACACTGGGGGTTTCCCTGGGGGCGGGGCCTGGAGCGGAGTGCATGGGCATGTCGTTTATCGCCTTTTCAAAGTCATGTGGCGTCAGGGTAATGTCAAAAAGGGTTGGGTCTACCAGGTTCTGTGGCACTCATAAAAATTCATTTAGGTCTTCAACTTTTAGTCTCTTTTCGGGGGCACTAAAATCTGAGTCATACTGGGACTTTAGTAAAATCACTCATTTCCTTTTTGTCATCGGGGAAGACCCATCTCGTTTTAGTAGGGACCCAATACTGGATGTTGTTCGACTTTGTTTTAAAGAAAAAAAAATATTTGGGGGTTTTTTCAATTTCATTTATAGCTTTTAGTTCTTCCCGGTTTCTTGATTCCTGTAAGTTTCCCTTTTTGTTTTAATTGGGGTTTTTGGGGTGTTTCCCCTGACCAGTCCCCTCCCTATGTTTTTCCCGGGGTATATTGGCCTCTTGTAGCCGCTCTGTTATTCTTTGCTTTTGCCTGTATAGGGGGCGCCTCTCTCTTTTTAGTTTACATCTTCCCTTTCCCCTTAAGGGGGAATTTCCTTGAGCAAACCCCCAATGCCACAGAGTTAATTTGTTCTAGACATAGGTTGGGGTCCGTGATGCTTAGGCTATTTTCCCCAAATTTATATCATTTAGGATTTGGTTTATTTTGGCCCACCTTTTTGTTTTTTTTATTGAAGTTGAAATTGGGGAAGGCCCCTTTTTCGGCTTATCACATTTTGTTGATCGGGGGCCCCGCATGCATGTCTGGACCTCATTATGTTGTGATTTTTTAGTATATCGTTTTTGATATGATGACATTTCGTATCAGATCATCATTGTTGGTGAAGATGAGGTTCAGTGTATTTTCCAATCTTGTAGGCCCCTATTATTTTTTTGGTTTAAATGAATTTGGTGCAGAGATTTAAAAGCTTATGTGTGTGCGATTTTTTATTTTTAGCTGCCCCCCCGGTGTTTTTTTTTTTTCCACATTATTTGCAATATTCCTCCATTTTAGGTCCCCAGGTTGAAGTCCCCAAGGAGCAAGATGTTGGGGGGGGGGGTGGAAGGTTTTCAGACATTAGTCAATTTTCGGGGAACTGTTCCTGGAATTTTTGGGGAAAGTTGCATCCGGAGGCTTGTATACAACCACGATGACCGGGTTTTTTTATGCTCGATCTTTACTGCTAAAACTTCAACTACATCATTTGAGGATTGAGTAGTTCTGAACATAAAATGACTCTGGGATATACAGGCCAACCCCTTTTGCCTTTTTCACTTGTCACATCTGTATAGGTTGTACCCGGGGTCCATATTTCATTTTCCAAGTGATCCTTTATGTGGGTCTTTGGGAAACCGCAAACATTGCATTTGACTCTGTAAGCAGTCCACGGATGTAAGGTATCTTTTTGTTTGTTGCTGGCTTTAGCCCCCCGTATATTTGCAAAGATGAATGCCCTTTTGGTTGGTGGTATTGGTGGTTGGGGGGGGGTTTTTTTTTTCCGGCACAAATATCTGTTGTTCTGGGGTGGAGGCCATTGACTGTGGTTCCACTCCAAAAATTTTATTGCATTTTGGGAGATTTCTGTCATTTTTTTCCAGTTTTTTTTTTCCTTCCTTTTTGGAAAAGGCCTGGGGACTGGGCCCCCAAAAAAAGGGTTAAAATTGTACATTTGGATTTATATCTACATTTCACTTATTTGTTACAAGCAAATTTAGGAAATTTTTTTTTGTATAACGGGGATCTTATTTTCATTAATAAGGTATTTTTTACATGTCACATAGGTTATTATACTGTTATCTCTATATTCCTCAGTAAGTGGACAATTCAGCACATAGTTTTAAGACAGTGACCAAAAAGCCATCACATAATTTGCATTTTTTTGATCATCATCTGTGTTTTTCCCCCCAAATGCCAGAAGTACTTGTAGCCAAGCCTAAGCCTGGTCACTACAACATCAGTCAGTCTGTTCACATTGAAGTTGCTCCATAAACATACTTATCTATGTTATGTTTTTATAGTGGGTTATAGAACTACCAGGCTTCTAACTTCATTCCTATAGCAATCATTTTCATTATTTATTTCTCTCCTAAATTTTTCCCAATGCAAGACACAGATATACCAAAGTTATAAAATTTACATTCTCCTTATGGGGGTCTTCTTTCAAATATAAACTTTATCATGGAGGAGTAACCAATATGTGATGGAATCCATAGCAATTGTACATTAACCCCCTTTTCTCGGGTTTTTTTTATCTATACCTTTTGGTTCTTAAAAAAACATGCTGTTAGGGGCCCCTTTTATGAGTCAAGAGTCTTCAGTGATGACATGGGGAACAAAAAATGATGATAGAGTCAAGCTCAGTGTCATAAGTTAGCTTTAGTGCCTATTTTAAAATTGCAAACAACTCAGTTTGCAGTGTAGACGCCAAAAGAGGTGTTCCATTTACATACAATTTTGCTGTTATTGGTACGCACCCCCCACCTGTTGGCAACAACGTTGGTCTGACCTGCTACTTAACAAACTTCTTCTATTAAACTGAGTATAGGTTTCTGGCCTTGTCACCAATGTCGGGGGCAGAAGACTAATCTCCCCATCTTCGCACGGCCACACTGTCTTACTCAATATCTCAGGAGAGGCCCCCGTCCCTCTCTGTGAGCATTGTCAGGTTCCAGTATCTGTTCCCACATTCTGTTGGACTGTACCTATCAACGAGCACACAGAATTTACCTCCAACGCATCTAAGCTCGCTGCCGTTACTTTACCTTCCCTTCTTGTTGATGGGTCCTCCTTCAACCTGACTCTCTCATTGACTTTTGACAGCAATTGATTTACTACACAAACTGACGATTTTGCCTTTAGCTCTCCCCTCAGTTCCTTCCTCAATCTCTTTTTACCCTCTATCCCTGCACCATCCACACCCCGCTGTGTTCCAATTAACATCCTCCCTCTTACTACCCATTATCTCTGCATCCTACCCTGCTCTTTGTGTTGTATGACCCTTTGGTTTAGCGCTTCTATTGATTGTAATAACTGTCTACTTAAACATTTAAAATAGTTTTTTTTATTGGGACTTCTGGCATCTGAAGATTAGCAGGGGAGAGGAGGAGGGAGCACCATTGTTTGGGGAAGGGGAAAACCCCATAAGGACTTCAGGTAACAACTCGCTCTCTGGTAATGTACAGATAGGTCAATGTGAGACAACAGATCCATTCCTAATATCTCAGACCCACCGACAAAATATACACTGTACTAAGGTAAAAAAAAAAACCCGTGAACTTACTGTATGTAAAAATTTGGGGGGGTGCATAATGGATGTTTTTTATTAGGGGGAAAGGTGCCAGATTTCATTTTTTTTGAAAAAAAAGACTTTTTGGACAGTTACCCTTTAGCAATGATGACATTGATTTTTTTTTTTTAAAACATCGGCCGATTCCCACCAAGGCAGGGTCCCGAAAAAAAAAAACTTTCGTCATCATTCACCCCTCATTTTTCAGAGGGGTGCTTTACACTACAGTTATAAAAAAGCAACATTAACACCCTCCTTCAGAGTGCAGACACTGTACTTCCCATCTCCAGGACTCAAGTCCGGTCTGCCGGTTTCCTGAACCCCCTTATAAATGTTATTTGCTCACACTAACCGCACGTCAAGTATTAAAACCATTTTTTTTCCCTTCACACTATCAAATACGCTCACAAGCTTTGGAAGTCCAAGCCCCGCACACAAAACCT
>WNWK01033408.1:0-21176 GCA_009830355.1 Cherax destructor | reverse complement strand
GCTTTAGTAGTCTCTGGGGGTTTTTCCCAGGTTTTATGAAAGGGGGTGTGGTCTGTTGTATTGTCTGTGATTATGCCTGATTTTAAAAGGATATGGTGTTAGCCCAGATGTGGTCTAATAGGGGAGGCACAAGTCTAAAGAGATTCTTGTGGGTTTTTGTTACTGTCGGTAGCAGCAAGCAGTTGCTCATAGTGTTTGTGAATTCAGTTACTTGTGGGTCCTGATCTTGTAGGAGGTTGATATTGAAGTCTCCTGTGAGGTTTAAATGGTCTTTGTTCATGTGTGTATCAGTAATCATACTTCCTAATTTTTCACTAAATTGTTTAATATTTGACTGTGGTAATCTATAGATGTTTATCACTGTGAGAGGTTTTTCTAGTTACAGTGGTCCATCGGTTTTTGTGCATCTCCAAACTCGAACATTTATGTAAGAGTTTTTTTCGTAAGTGCTGTTGCAAGTGTTTTTTTGGGGGGTCTAAAATAGACTTACCTAAGTGCCCATTATTTTTTAAAGGGAAGTAAATTCGTTCGGGAATGGCACTTGAGCAGCATTCTGGACCGTATTTTCGGGGAAAAACCGGGGACCACTGTATTTGGTTTTTTTAAATTATCTATTATATATTCTCCATGTTCATCTCTTGTGCAAGTATTGTTGTTACATTTAAGCTGGTCTGGTAGAGTATAGCTGTGCCACCTCCTTGTTGGTCTGGCCTACAGTTGGGAATGGCTGTGTAACCAGGAATTGCATAGATATTTTGTAGTATTAGGCTTTAGCCAGGTTTCAGTGAGAGCAATATGACAGACATTGACTGGCCAAACAGGGGATGAAAAACTATACAGATACTGACATATGCATTAATAATGTTATTGTTGGCTTTGAGTAGTGTTTTTGCTTGTTCTGCTTTGTAGTAATTACAGTTATTGTTAGGTTGGGTAAGTCATTTAAAAGAAGTTGATATCAGGATCAATGTTTGGAATCATAAGATTTAGTGTGATTCTATAATTAAACTTAAAAATAGAACAATGTATGTAGACTTAAGAATAGGACAATGAAAAGGAGTTTTGGCACATGAATTAGTGTGTTAAATATGTTTACAAAAATGAATAAATGAAATATTTTTTTTAACACATCAGCCGATTCCCACCAAGGCAGGGTGGCCCGAAAAAGAAAAACTTTCATCATCATTCACTCCATCACTGTCTTGCCAGAGGGGTGCTTTACACTACAGTTATAAAACTGCAATATTAACACCCCTCCTTCAGAGTGCAGACACTGTACTTCCCATCTCCAGGACTCAAGCCCTGGCCTCCCGGGTTTTCCCCTGAACCCCTTCATAAATGTTACTTTGCTCACACTCCAACAGCACGTCAAGTATTAAAACCATTTGTCTCCATTCACTCCTATCAAATACGCTCACACATGCTTGCTGGAAGTCCAAGCACCTTGCACACAAAACTTCCTTTACCCCCCCCCTCCAACCTTTCCTAGGCCGACCCCTACCCCGCCTTCCCTCCACTACAGATTTATACACTCGAGTTATTCTGTCTCGTTCCATTCTCTCTACATGTCCGAACCACCTCAACAACCCCTCCTCAGCTCTCTGGATAATAGTTTTGGTAATCCGCACCTCCTCCTAATTTCCAAACTCTGAATTCTCTGCATTATATTCACACCACACATTGACCTCAGACATGACATCTCCACTGCCTCCAGCCTTCTCCTCATTGCAACATTCATCACCCATGCTTCACACCCATATAAGAGCGTTGGTATAACTATACTCTCATACATTCCCTTCTTTACTTCCATGGACAAAGTTCTTTGTCTCCACAGACTCCAAGTGCTCCACTCACCCTTTTTCCCTCATTAATTCTATGATTCACCTCATCCTTCATAGACCCATCTGCTGACATGTCCACTCCCAAATATCTGAATACATTCACCTCCTCCATACTCTCTCCCTCCAATCTTATATCCAATCTTTCGTCACCTAATCTTTTGTTATCCTCATCACCTTACTCTTTCCTATATTCACTTTCAATTTTCTTCTTTTACACACCCTACCAAATTAATCCACCAACCTCTGCAACTTCTGTTCAGAATCTCCCAAAGCACAGTGTCATCAGCAAAAGCAACTGTGACAACTCCCACTTTGTATTTAATTCTTTATCTTTTAACCCCACACTTCTTGCCAAGACCCTCGCATTCACTTCTCTTACAACCCCATCTATAAATATATTGAACAACCATCGTGACATCACACATCCTTGTCTAAGGCCCACTTTTACTGGGAAATAGTCCCTTCCCTCCTACACACTCTAACTTGAGCCTCACTATCCTCATAAAAACTCTTCACTGCTTTCAGTAACCTACCTCCTATTCCATACACCTGCAACATCTGCCACATTGCCCCCTATCCACCCTATCATACGCCTTTTCCAAATCCATAAATGCCACAAAACATCTTTACCCTTATCCAAATACTGTTCACCTATATGTTTCACTGTAAACACTTGGTCTACACACCCCTACCTTTCCTAAAGCCCCATTGTTCATCTGCTATCCTGCTTTCTGTCTTACTCTTAATTCTTTCAATAATAACTCTACCATACACTTTACCAGGTACACTCAACAGACTTATCCCCTATAATTTTTGCACTCTCTTTTGTCCCCTTTGCCTTTATACAAAGGAACAATACACGCTCTCTGCCAATCCCTAGGTACCTTACCCTCTTCCATACATTTATTAAATAATAGCACCAACCACTCCAAAACTATATCCCCACCTGCTTTTAACATTTCTATCTTTATCCCATCAATCCTAGCTGCCTTACCCCTTTCATTCTACCCACTGCCTCACGAACTTCCCCACACTCACAACTGGCTCTTCCACACTCCTATAAGATGTTATTCCTCCTTGCCCTATACACGAAATCACAGCTTCCTGTCTTCATCAACATTTAACAACCCATCAAAATATTCCCTCCATCTTCCCGATACCTCTAACTCTCCATTTAATAACTCTCCTCTCCTATTTTTAACTGTCAAATCCATTTGTTGCCTAGGCTTCCATCTCACTCCAAAACTTTTTCTTATTTTCAACAAAATTTGTTGATAACATCTCACCCACTCTCTCATTTGCTCTCTTTTACATTGCTTCACCACTCTCTTAACCTCTCTTTTTCTCTCCATATACTCTTCCTCCTTGCATCACTTCTACTTTGTAAAAACCTCTCATATGCTAACTTTTTCTCCTTACTACTCTCTTTACATCATCATTCCACCAATCGCTCTTCTTCCTCCCACACCACTCGCCTGTAACCACAAACTTCTGCTGAACACTCTAACACTACATTTTTAAATCTACCCCATACATCTTCGACCCCATTGCCTACATCTCACTAGCCCATCTATCCTCCAATAGTTGTTTATATCTTACCCTAACTGCCTCCTCTTTTAGTTTATAAACCTTCACTCTCTCTTACTTACTGCTTCTATTTTCCTTGTATCCCATCTACCTTTTACTCCCACTGTAGCTATAACTAAAAAGTGATCTGATATATCTGTGGCCCCTCTATAAACATGTACATCCTGAAGTCTACTCAACAGTCTTTTATCTACCAATACATAGTCCAACAAACTACTGTCATTACGCCCTACATCATATCTTGTATACTTATTTATCCTCTTTTTCTTAAAATATGTATTACCTATAACTAAACCCCTTTCTATACAAAGTTCAATCAAAGGGCTCCCATTATCATTTACACCTGGCACCCCAAACTTACCTACCACACCCTCTATACATGTTTCTCCTACTTTAGCATTTAGGTCCCCTACCACAGTTACTCCCTCACTTGGTTCAAAAGTTCCTATACATTCGCTTAACATCTCCAAAATCTCTCTCTCTCTCTACACTCCTCTCTTCTCAGTGCATACACACTTATTATGACCCACTTTTGCATCGACCCTTATTTAATCCACATAATCCTTGAATTTACAAGGATTATGTGGATTAAAATAAGGGACGGATGCGAAAAGTGGGTCATAATAAGCGTGTATGCACCTGGAGAAGAGAGGAGTGTAGAGGAGAGAGAGAGATTTTGGGAGATGTTAATCGAATGTATAGGAACTATGAACTATGGTAGTCAATTTACAGCTAAAAAGAATCTTTTTACAGCTAAAAAGAATCTAAGACACTTAGCACCTGAGTGAGCACCTGAGTGAGTTAATTGATTTAACAAATGTTTATATATGAGTGTGAATTTAAAACAAGATTTAAGAACAATGAAAGATGCTAAGCTTAATAATATGATACCTGATGAATTAAATTTACTAGCTATTGGATTAACACACCTTTGCTTGGCACGTGAAGTTGTACCTTGGTTATTTTTACAAATGAAAGTAAATGAACTGTGGTAGTTATTGTAAAGCTAAAAATAAGGGAGCAGGGAATATAATGGCAAACAATGAAAATAAAACAATGTAGCACCTGAGTTAGCCCCTTAATTATTTAAACAAATTAATATAATAATTGTGGTAGTTAGTTAACTCAAAAATAAAGAAACTAGGGAATATAATAGTAAACAATGAGACTAAAATACTTTAGCAACTGAATTAGCACCTTAATTATTATTATTATTTTTTTTTTTTTTTTTAAAGCTTAGAGTGAAGAAGCTGTATAACCCCTGTGGTTTAGCGCTTCTATTTGATTATAATAATAATAATTAGAGTGAAGGAGTTACTGGATGAAAGGGACTAAATTTGATGGACAAGATAGTAAATATAATATAAAATTAATTTAGAAGTAAGACTTATTTATAGCATAAAGTTTAATAGCACTAAAAAAAGTACATAGTATATGAGGTAGTTGGTACTAACTAGTAAAAGTTAGTACAAAGAATTGCACAATAATGTAGTAGGAACATATATTAATACACCACACGTATATAAAGTGTTGAGGACACCTGGTTAATCAGTAATGGTAATGTCAGCTTGTCCAAGGAAGTTGGAGAGATTACGTTCGTTTGATATAGGAAATTGTTGACCTGTTGATGCTTTTCAAACTAGTATCTTCCCATCACGAGAGAAGCACTGATGGCTTTTGTTCTCCAGTTTAAGTTTTCTCAACCTAAACAGAAGGTTTTGACGTTTCCTGGTTATGCACTCGTTGATGTACACTCCATTTTTCATTCTAATAGCTGCTTGAATTAGGTCCTTTTTTGTATCATATGAATGAAGTCTGATCATAATACTATGTTTACCTTGTTTACCTAGCAATCGTGTTTCTTTGATTTCATTACTTTTATTACAAAAAAAACTCATTTGTAATAAACGGACTGTTTGGGATAACAATAAAATCTTATATTTCAGATACAGTAGACCCTCATTTAGCACGGTAGTTACGGGCCTGAAAACATCGTGTTAGGTAAAATCGTGTTAGATAATTAAAAGAACTTATGGGAAAAATAGGGTTATGTTCCTGGAGTCCCCAAAAGCCAAACAAGTTTTTTTAGACCAACAGATCTTGCAAAAATTGAAGGCTAATATGTAATTGTAGTTCATTGTTGGGATATATTACTGCTTAAGACTACAAATGCAATAGAAATAATAGTATTTCTTACCTTAAATTGTGGGTAATGATGTTTGTGCATGGTAGTGAAGAGTGGATATGGATGGTGTGGCCCTACTGGGCTGAGGTGGATGCTTGTTGGTTGTCGGTAGAAGTGGATGGTAGAGGTCCTGGTGCTGAAGTTGATGGTTGTATTGGTGTGTGCATAAATTCTGTAATGGATCTCTGGCTCTTTTATTCTGCATTACATTATACAGCTGACGGTAAGGCATCATCAGCTGGTCTAGACCCCGTTTAAAGCCCTGCTTCTAGCTTTGTCAGGGTCATCTTCAGTGAAAAAGTCTGCAAGTTTAGCAGCAACATGGAACTGCTCACGTAACTGCTGCAATGTTAACTGTTTTTCTTCATCTTCTTCTGTTATCTCCCTCCCTTGTATCTGTGCATCGAACTCTGCCAACATTTCCTCTGGACTCGTGTCTTCATTATTATCTTCTAAGAGTTCATTCACATCATCTTCATTCATATCTTCAAAACCATCACCTGGTAATCTCCTTGCCAGCTGAACAATTTCCTGAACCTGACTCTCAAGCAAGGAAAACCAGTGAAACAATTAACTACAGAAGGCCATAACTTTCCCAGCCTGCATTTAATGTTGATTGGGGCACTTCATTCCATGCACTTCTAGCATAGCTGATGGCATCTGCAATGTTAAATTTTCTCCAGAAGCTTGGTACTGCCAGGTTGGAGTCAGAGTCCATTGATGCAACTAGTTTTTTTATAACTTTTTTTGTGTAGTTACACTTGAATGTCTGAATAACTCCCCGGTCCAGTGGTTGTATCAGAGATATTGTATTTGGAGGTAAAAATACAACTTTTATATGTGGGGTCACATCCAGCAAAGCTTGTGGATGAGTACGGGAATTATCAAGAATGAAGAGAGCCTTGAATGCAAGGTTCTTGCTGTGCAGGTAAAACTTGACTTCAGGAATAAAGTGATGCTTAAACCAGTCAATAAATATGTCCTCTGTCATCCATGCTGACTGGTTTGACCTCCAAATTACTGGTAAGGTGTTTTTATCCACACCTTTCAAAGCACGAGGAGTCTTAGAGCGGTAAATAACCATGGGCTTACACTTGAAATCACCTGATGCATTACCGCAAAGGAGCAAGGTGAAGCGATCCTTTGCTGCCTTGAAGCCTGGTGCACTTTTCTCTTGCTGACTGATATAAGTTCGTGTTGGCATTTTCTTCCAGAAAACACCTGTCTCATCAGCATTAAACACTTGCTGTGGCTTATAGCCACCCTCAGAAATAAGTTCCTGAAATTCAGCAGGGAAATTACTTGCTGCTGTATGATCAGCTGAAGCACTTTCACCAGAAAACTTAAAATTATGTAACTTATTATGCAACTTGAAGTTGTGAAACCAGCCTGTCGCTAAACACACACTCATTTTCAGGCCTTCCTTCCTTGTCACACACTGCTTTAAACAACTGTAAGGTCTTTTCCCTAATTAAGATGAAATTAAGTGGTGCACCTTTGTTTTCTGTTCGATCCACTCAAGCAACAAGTTTTCTGTTTTATTTACTTGTTGTGACCTACGTGTCATTCTTTTCATGAGGTCACATTTTGGGTTATTCATTACACAAGCTTGTATATTCGCCTCATTCTTCCTAATTGTACGAACTGACGCTTCATTAAGGCCATAGGCCCTCACTATATCCACCACACGTGAGCCACTCTTAAGCTTATCTAATATATCGATTTTCTTGGTAATTCCTAGACTTGAACGCTTAAACCTTTTCTTATCACTTGCTGGAACACTTGTATGCTTACTGGGTGCCATGATTGCTTGGCAGATTTATAAAAATGAGAAAATGTATGTAAATAAACACAGCGATCTTCCCGATTATTGTTGTCCTGCACGTGTATGAACCAAACTGAACGCTGGGAGGGATGCGTGGGTGGGTGAGGGTGGCTGGGGATAGCACTAGGACTCCCCCACTGACTCAATGGTTTAACCCACAGCAGGCGACCGCGCGCTCAAAATTTTTCCCCTCCAGTGAATCGCGTAATATAAGGTTTATGTCGTGTTAGATAAAAATGTGCCGCAATTCTTCAGTCACGTAATACCCAAAACGCGCAACATAGTCGTTTTAAATGAGGGTCTACTGTATTTATTAATATATTATTATTAATATAAAAACATACTCTGAATAAAATCATAATCTTTATAATTTGTGTAAAAATATATTTATATACACAAAATCATAGTACACTAAAATACCATAAGTAAAATCATATACTCAGTGCTTATCAAGTCGCTGCCGTCTTCAAGTGTCACGCAGGACACTACCATACCTCGTCATGATACGCCTTCTCCACCATGTCCTCTGACACCCTTATCTCTGTGTTACACACGCCATCGCTCAGTGTCACACGACACCTTCTCTGTGCCACATGGCACGCCCCCTGTATCATGAACCCATTCTCTAGTAAAACCTGTGCACCGCATCTTGACACACACCAAATACACGACTCTTAACTTGTGTCGTGCCACCGTCACAAACTCTCTGGATACACCACTAAATACCTGACACTCCGGGTAACAATCTCGGGGTAAACACAATCTCAGGTACATAGTCTCAGGTACATAGTCGCAGGTACATAGTCGGTACAATGAATAAGCCAATAGATAGTCTAATTCCGGTGACCAGACTTGCCGCTCTCCTCATAATGCTACAGTGTCCTCATATCAAGCAGGAAGAGAACACCTTCATCACTGTACTTGGCCTTGCAAACATCACAAGTACAGAGTTGCTTTCGATTAACACGGTCTAGAGAGGATAGAGCTTCCAGTTCTCTCGGCACTGGAGTACTGTAGACCTGTCACCAGCACCACACTGCGAGAGTCTGCAACTCTCAAGCAGGTCTGCCTGGCGAACTCCAGTAGTGTATGCGAGAGTCTTGAACTCTCCAATGTTATACAGTCATCACTTGGTTTTCGATTGTCCCAGTTTTCGCCGATTTTGGTTTTCGCCGACTTTTTTCGGGGAAAATTTGTCTCAGTTTTCGCCGATTGTTTTAGTTTTCGCCGACTGTATGGGAACTGTCCACCAGTGCCGCGCACATACAAAGGCCGTAGGCCCGCCACCCACGCACCTCCCACGCACATTGTCACGCAGTCTAGCATTGTTTATGCTTGAGTGAACATCACCCCAGGAGTTCATACAAAACATTTATTAACAATTCATTCTTTTTGGCCCTTGATTATTGTGTTTGACTACTAAATAAGTTACCATGGGCCCAAAGATAGCTCCTAGTGCCAGTTCTTTGGTAAAGAAAGTGAGGAACACTGTAGAAATGAAGAAAGAAATAATAGAAAAATATGATAGTGAAAGTGAGAAACAAGATGGAGTTTAAGAGTGTAGCGGATGCAGGGTAGCAGGCATGCAGGGAGTGTAGCATGTATGCGAGTGTAGCATATATGCAGGAGTGTAGCAGTATGAGGAGGTAGCATATGCAGGGAGTGTAGCATGTATGCAGGGAGTGTAGCAGGTATGCAGGGGTGTAGCATTATGCAGGGAGTGTAGCATGCATGCAGGAGGTAGCAGGTATGCAGGGGGTGTAGCATGTATGCAGGGAGTGTAGCATGTATGCAGGGAGTGTAGCAGTATGCAGGAGTGTGCAGTATGCAGGGAGTGTAGCATGAGCAGGGAGTGTAACAGGTATGCAGGGATTGTAGCAGGTATGCAGGGAGTGTAGCAGGTATGCAGGGAGTGTATGTAGGGGGTAGCAGGTATGCAGGGAGTGTAGCATGAATGCAGGGATTGTAGCATGTATGCAGGAGGTAGAGGTATGCAGGGAGTGTAGCAGGTATGCAGGGAGTGTAGCATGTATGCAGGGAGTGTAGCATGTATGCAGGGAGTGTAGCAGGTATGCAGGGAGTGTAGCATGTATGCAGGGAGTGTAGCAGGTATGCAGGGAGTGTAACATGTATGCAGGGAGTGTAGCATGTATGCAGGAAGTGTAGCATGTATGCAGAGAGTGTAGCATGTATGCAGGGAGTGTAACAGGCAGGGAGGGAGTGTAGCAGGTATGCTGGGAAGTGACCCCGATAAGGAATTGGTACCTAAATTCCTTATGGAAGGGATTCCCTTCCAAAAATAGGGTCTCTTCCTCTTCCCTCCTCCCTCTCTTCCATCCAGCAACATCAGTCTTCAATAAAGGTAAGTGCCACATAGAGGTCATTCATTTGTGCATGTAAATCTATCTTTAAGGCCCCCAATTTTTTTTTTCCAAACTTCTGGGTTTCTGGAACGGATTAATTGAATTTCCATTATTTCTAATGGGGAAAATAGTTTTGGTTTTCGCCGATTTTGGTTTTAGCCGATCCATCTGGAACGGATTAAAATCGAAAACTGAGGGATGACTGTATGTGGGAGAGTCTGGTTGACACTCCCTAGGTGTATCAGGGAGCTGGTGAACTCTCCAGTGTTGAATAGGGGAGAGTCTCGTTGACACTGTCGGTCAAGCCGGCTCGTCAGTCAAACATCGGGTCTGATGACGTATCCCCTTGACTGCCGGCCGGTAAGGTAACTACCTAACTCCCATTGTTAGGTAGGGGGCCGTAACAACTTTGCACATTAACTCGTAGGTGGTCTTGTAATATGTTGATAGTAGTTTCTTTGCACTGGGATTGAGTTATGTCTCTGGGAATGTGATTACTGTTTATTATAACTACATCAGACAAGTTATCTTGTTCGGTTTTGTCATCTTGAAAATCAAGATATTCATTAAGTCGAGTGTGCATGTTGTTATTCCAGTCCTTGATTGCTTCTTCCACCTTCATATTCAGGGTTGTTATTTGCTCGGTGTGACTGGTTATAGCCGTTTGTAGAGTATTTTCTGTGTCAGTACTTCCTGATGTGATCTTCTCTAAAAGGTTTTGGATCTTGATCTCGAGGTTAGTTAACATGGATTCATATTTCACTAGTGTTGCTTTGATGTCTTTGTTTTCAGCTTCGAGCGCAATAATGTATTCCCTAATAGGATCAGGAATAGTCATACCTTGTTAATTAAGAGGGAATCTTATGAAGTTGGTGGGGTTGGAGGGAGAGTCAGCCATGTTTGATGTTGTTGTTGTAGGGTCCCGGGCGGGGGTGTGGGGGACTGATGATGCACCGGCTTCCTGCTGGGTAGACATGTTGAGTTGCAGAGTCCTTAGCGTTGGTTTCTTGTTACTGGTGTTGCTTCCTCTGCGAGTGCCTTTCATAGTATCACTTGTGAAGCTATGGAGGAGGCTTTATTTCCTTGTGCTGGGGTTTGGCGTTTGTCTGGCAGTGGTGGCGATGTTTGGGTTTGCAGGGCTGTCTTCCTTAGATCGTCAATTTTGTTAAGGTTTGGGTAGCATTTCTCGTATTCTTGGGTCATTTTGTGATCTTCTTGGGTTTGTGCAGTTGTACCTTCAATTAGGCCATCACAAGCTTAGATGAGTGCTGGTTTTTTGAAGAATATAGGCTGTTAGGATGCCTCTGCCTCTGCTCTTTCCCCCTAGTATTATGATTACTCTCTCCCATTAGTACTATGATTGCTCTTTCCCCCTAGTACTATGATTGTTCTCTCCCCCTAGTACTATGATTGCTCTCTCCCTTTAGTACTATGATTGCTGTCTCCCCCAAGTACTATGATTGCACTCTCCCCCTAGTACTATGATTGCTGTCTCCCCCTAGTACTATGATTGCTGTCTCCCTAGTACTATTTATTGCTTCTCCCCTAGTACTATGATTGCTCTCTCCCCCTAGTACTATGATTGCTCTCTCCCCCTAGTACTATGATTGCTCTCTCCCCCTAGTACAGTGGTACCTCGGTTTACGATATTTTTTCATTCCAGAATGCTGTTCAAGTGCCATTACCAAACGAATTTATCCCCATAAGGAATAATGTAAAACAGACTAGTCCTTTAGACCCCCAAAATACACTTACAAAAGCATTTAAAAATAAACTTACATAAAAGGGCGATTTTCGGGACCATCGTAAACCGAGGTACACTGACAGTGACCGTTAACAAAATTATTGAGAGTTGCATCACATTTACCCTAGAAATAGTCATAGTGTAGACCCCCGTTCCAAGAACTTCAATTAAACTGACGATCCGGGTATAGAGAGTCCACTGTACATGATTGCTTCTATACAGCCGAGGAACTCAAATGTATATTAAGTATATTGTCAGTGCTTGTGGAAGTGTATTTTTGGGGGTCTGAAATAGACTAACCTAGTGAGATTTTTCCTTAAGGGAGTAAATTGCTCGGTAATGGCGCTTGAGCAGACTTCAGGAGTGAAGTTTTACGAAACTCGGGGTCCACTGTACTATGATTGCTGTCTTCCCCTAGTACTATGTTTGCTGTCTCCCTAGTACTATGATTGCTGTCTCCCTAGTACAGTGGACCCCGAGTTTCGTAAAACTTCACTCCTGAAGTCTGCTCAAGTGCCATTACCGAACGAATTTACTCCCTTAAGGAAAAATTTCACGTAGGTTAGTCTATTTCAGACCCCCAAAAATACACTTCCCACAAGAACTTACAAAATTATACTTACATAATTGCACGATTGGTGTGTTCGTTAAGATGGTCCCCCTGTACTATGATTGATGTCTCCCATAGTACTATGATTGATGTCCCCCCTAGTACTATGATTGCTGTCTCCCCCTAGTACTATGATTGATGTCTCCCCTAGTACTATGATTGCTGTCTCCCTAGTACTATGATTGCTGTCTCCCTAGTACTATGATTGCTGTCTCCCCTAGTACTATGATTGCTGTCTCCCTAGTACTATGATTGCTGTCTCCCTAGTACTATGATTGCTTCTCCCTAGTACTATGATTGCTGTCTCCCTAGTACTATGATTGCTTCTCCCTAGTACTATGATTCTGTCTCCCTAGTACTATGATTGCTGTCTCCCCTAGTACTATGATTGCTGTCTCCCCCTAGTACTATGATTGCTGTCTCCCCTAGTACTATGATTGCTGTCTCCCACTAGTACTATGATTGCTGTCTCCCCCTAGTACTATGATTGCTGTCTCCCCCTAGTACTATGATTGCTGTCTCCCCCTAGTACTATGATTGCTGTCACCCTAGTACTATGATTGCTGTCTCCCTAGTACTATGATTGCTGTCTCCCTAGTACTATGATTGCTGTCTCCCCCTAGTACTATGATTGCTGTCTCCCACTAGTACTATGATTGCTGTCTCCCCCTAGTACTATGATTGCTGTCTCCACCTAGTACTATGATTGCTGTCTCCCCCTAGTACAGTGGTCCCTCCATTTTCGTGCTTAATCCGTTCCTGAGGGATGCACTAAAACTGAAACACATGAAAACTGAAGCTATTTTCCCCATAAGAAATAATGTAAATTCAATTAATCCGTTTCAGACACCCAGGAGTATTAACAAAAAATATTTTTTTAGAGATTAAATATAGATTTACATACAGAAAAGAATGACAAATAAATATAAAGGACTAATAACACGTATAAATGAACATTTAACATCACACTTACCTTTATTAGCGACTCTTGTTGGTGTATGGAAGTTGGAGAGGAGAGACGGAGGCGAGTTTATTGTTGGGAGGCAGGACAAAATGCTTCATTGTGACACTAATATCAGCTCTACGGCTTATTTATCTATCACAATTCATCTAATATGACATAATAAACAATATAAATAACATAAAAACCTGATATATTCTCTAGAATGAATAAAATATGTGTGTCATTACGAATGTGGTGGCGGGCATACTCGGTCCAGCTATGAAAACATCTTTCCATTCTTTCCTCCTTCAGACGCATTAGTATAAGAGAAAACGGAGTTTGTAATGCTAACTGCTGCATTAGATCACTTCTTTCCAGTCAGCTACACAGATTGAACAGAATTCATTCCTGTCCAGGCTAGTAACAACAACAATAACTGGTTTGTTGACAAAACTTCCGAACATTGTACACTCTCATTCTCTCTCGTTTATTCATTTAATCTTGTTTACTCACTTCTCACTCTACATTAAGACTGCCTCTTACCACCACTGCCTCTAACACTGCCTCAACCAACAAACAAGTACCACTGCCTCTCACCACCAATGCCTCTCACCACCACTGCCTCTCACCACCACTGCCTCTCACCACCACTGCCTCTCACCACCACTGCCTCTCACCACCACTGCCTCTCATCACCACTGCCTCAACCACCACTAGTTTCCAGTCAGCTTCACGGAGTGAACAGAATTCAATCCTGTCCAGGCTGGAAACAGCAACAACAACTGGTTTGTTTGGTGTATGAGAGAGGCAGGACAAGATAGCTCTTCAATACGACACTAATATAAACTTTACGGCTTATTTATCTATCACAATTCATCTAATATGACATAATAAACAATATTAATAACATAGAAACATGATATATACTCTAGATTGAATAAAATATGTCATTATGTATGAGAGAACTGGCAGTAGTATTGTTTTTGTTGGGTATATGGGCCACTGCTGGTGGAGGTCGGCAGCAGCAGCAGGCCGCCACCAGCTCTATTCACACAATGTATATAATTTATAAATAAGAAATATTTACACTTAAATTTATAAATAAATATTTACACTTTAATTTATAAATAAGGAATATTCACACTTCTATAAATAAGAAAGATTTACACTTACCTTGGAGGAGATGTTGGCAGACGGCAGCTCTAGTGTGTCCCTATATTCCTCAAACAAACAATGGAGGAGTTAGGTTTCGTGTCGTCATTTTTCTATCGATTAATGGCTTAACTTACTTGCTACACTGTTAATGCTACACTTCAACTTTGATACTTTGCTACGATTTCTTTCTTTAATTCTATGGTGTTCCTCACTTTCTTTACCAAAGGACTGACACTAGGAGCTTTCTTTGGGCCCATGGTGGCTTATTTAGCAGTCACACACAATAATCAAGGGCCAAAAACAATGGATTGTTAAGAAATGTTTAGTATGAACTCTCAGGATAATGTTCACTCAACCAGAAACAATGCTACACTGCCTGAGAATGTGCGTGGGAGGCGGGCTTGCGGGCTTTGTATGTGCGCTGGGCACTGGACAGGTTCTGTACCATGAACGAAAACGGAGGGAATCACACGAAAACAGAGGTAAATTTTCCCTTAAAAAACTGCACGAAAACTGAAACACACGAAAACAGAGATACACGAAAACGGAGGGATGACTGTACTATGATTGCTGTCTCCCCCTAGTACTATGATTGCTGTCTCCCCCTAGTATTATGATTCCTGTCTCTCCCTAGTACAGTCATACCTCGTTTAACGATATTAATCCATCAGAGAGGGCATATCTGTAACCGAATCAATCGTTAACCGAATCAATTTTCCCTATAAGAAATAATGGAAATAAAATTAATCCGTTTCAGACTTCCAAAAGTAGTAAAATAAAATATTTTTTAGAATTTTTGACATTAAATAATACACAATTTAATGAACATTAAAGAAATTACATGTAAATATAGTACAATAACATGTCACTTACATTTATTGAAGAGTTGTTGATGTGTGGAGGACGGGAGGAGGGGAAAGGATGGAGTATAGTATGCTAGTTTTTGGAAGGGGAATCCCCTTCCATTAACACTGCAGGTGGCAAGTTATTTTCTGGGGTTACTGGCCTTTTTCTTTTAATGCCACTAGGACCAGGTCACAACTGGCTGCCTCACCATGCCTCACAACACTATGTATGCCACTTCGATTCTTAAATTTTTGAAACCAGCCTCTGCTGGCTTTAAATTCGCTCACTTCAGCACTCGTTGCAGGCATTTTCTTAACGAGATCATCATGCAACTGCTTTGCTTTTTCACATATTATTGCCTGCAAAACACTATCTCCTGCTAACTGTTTCTCGTTCATCCATACCAACAACAAATTTTCCACATCTTCCAGCACTTGGGATCTCTGTTTTGTGATCACAAATGCACCTTTCGCAACAACAGCTTCCTTGATTTTACGTGTATTTCCCTTGGCCACAATGGTAGCGATGGTAGAATAGGCTTTACCATACTGCCTGGCCAGCTCAGTGATATGCACTCCACTTTTATATTTTTCTATTATCTTCTTTTTCAGTTCTACTGTATTTCTGAGCCTCTTTGCCACAGGCTTAGCACTAGGAGCTTTCCTTGGACCCATGGTAGCTTATTTAGCAGTTGCAAGCACTAAAAACAGTGGAATAATGACAATACAGTGGACCCCCGAGTTTCGTAAAAACTTCACTCCTGAAGTCTGCTCAAGTGCCATTACCGAACGAATTTACTCCCTTAAGGAAAAATTTCACGTAGGTTAGTCTATTTCAGACCCCCAAAAATACACTTCCACAAGAACTTACAAAATTATACTTACATAATTGCACGATTTCCGGGGTATTCGTTAACCGAGGGTCCACTGTATACTGGTATGAATGCGTGGGTGGAGTGGGTGGTGGTCGCTCTCCCTTGTAAACAATAGCACACTGAGCTCCCTGGAGTGCCCGCACAGCTGGGCGCCATGCAGACGCGTCCGGGACGAACATCATAAACCGAAGCAAACATCGTTACCGGAGTCACTATTTTGACGTAAAAATGTATCGTTAACCGAATTTATCGCTATCCGATGCCATCGTTAACCGAGGTATGACTGTACTATGATTGCTGTCTCCCCCTAGTACAGTGGACCCCCGGTTAACAAACACCCCGGAAATCGTGCAATTATGTAAGTATAATATTGTAAGTGCTTGTGGAAGTGTATTTTTGGGGGTCTGAAATAGACTAACCTACATGACATTATTTCTTAAGGAAGTAAATTTGTTCGGTAATGGCACTTGAGCAGGCTTCTGCAATGATTTTTTTTTGTTAACCAGGGGTCCACTGTACTATGATTGCTGTCTCCCCCTAGTACTATGATTGCTGTCTCCCCCTAGGACTATGATTGTTGTCTACCCCTAGTACTATGATTGCTGTCTCCCCCTAGTACTATGATTGCTGTCTCCCCCTAGTACTATGATTGCTCTCTCCCCCTAGTACTATGATTGCTGTCTCCCCCTAGTAGTATTGCTGTCTCCCCCTAGTACTATGATTGCTGTCTTCCCCTAGTACTATGTTTGCTGTCTCCCCCTAGTACTATGATTGCTCTCTCCCTATAGTACTATGATTGCTGTGGTTTGCAGCCTTGACAAAATTAGCAGCTGTAATTCATCCTGGCCTACATGTTCTCTTGGACCCAGGTCCAGGATGAATCTTGGACCCAGGTCCATGATGAATCTTGGACCCAGGTTCAGGATGAATTTTGGACCCAGGTCCAGGATGAATCTTGGACCCAGGTCCAGGATGAATCTTACCATTTTGTTCTGGGTGATTTGCAGTTTATCTTGCAGTTTTTTTGTCAAGGCAGAGTACCATGAAGAGCAAGCATAGTCCATATGACACTGTATAAGGGGTAGACATAGGGTCCTGCGAGCCTTATTAGGTAGACACTGTGCTTGTCTGTAGAGAAACTTCAGTCTGGCATTCACTTTCTTTACTACACTGTTCACTATCAGTTCTCCTGATATGCATGGGTCAAAGGGAATTCCCAGATATTTGACTGAGGAAACTGAAGTGATGGGTTCCCCATTACACCGGATATTAAATTATTTACCTCCTAGAAAATGTACAGAGAATCTTCATGACATGCATAACTGTGATAAAAAAACCTCAATTACTGGGAATGCTTGAAGTTCCTCAACCAGTACTCCCTAGAATGCAGGTGGGAGAGATACATGATTATATACACTTGGAAAATTCTAGAGGGATTAGTACCAAACTTTCACACGAAAATCACTCCTTGTGAAAGCAAAAGACTCAGCAGATGGTGCAACATCCCCCCAATGAAAATCAGGGGTGCCACTAGCACGTTGAACACAATAAGTGTCAAGAGGCCCAAGACTGTTCAACTGCCTCCCAGCATACTTAAGGGGGATTACCAATAGACCCCTGGCTGTTTTCAAGCAGGCACTGGACAGGCACCTAAAGTCAGTACCTGACCAGCCGGTCTGTGGTTCGTACGTTGGATTGTGTGCGGCTATCAGTAACAGCCTGGTTGATCAGGCCCTGATCCATCATGAGGCCTGGTCACAGACCGGGCTGTGGGGGTGTTCACCCCTGAAACTCTCTCCAGGTATGTTTCGTGCCAGAGTATGGCTATCGTTTTCCTGAGGTGAAACTATAGTTTGTTGACTTCTAAACATTTGCTGCAGGACTGTTAACTGTGTGTGCCTTGTAACTTGCCTTATTATATCGTAGAGAATACCTGTATATTCAATGATTAGTCACTTCTAAGATTAGTGATAATTTAAGGTGTAAATGATTGTTTATATATGACACACGTGCCTGAAATGCCTAGGCATGCTAGTGGCCTTCTTTGTAATTAATATTTTAAAATATGCAAACCACACATTGTAAACTTTGCAAGGAAATAAACATTTTCATTTACCCTATGCCAGTCTTGTTCTCATCTTTATACTAGTCTCTTTTAACATATTTTTGAATATTTTTCTTTTAATATTTTACTAGATTTCTGTTATTAGTTATCAGAGATGTGGAGTAAGACTATTTCTCTGGTAAATCTTTTCTTAACCTGTGATCTACACTAATACTATTTATTTCTAACCAATAACTTCTCTAACCTATCTTTTATACTAATATTGTGAGAAATTGCCTGTATGAACTTCAATATTACGTTTATACAAGTAATTTGTGTGGGATGCAATCAAGATAAACACCACTTACCAATTTTGTTACACCTCTGATGTAGGCGGGATTTCAGACACTCTAGGTCACAGAAAAGTGTCTCCTTCGATACCCACAACCCTCACACCACTCTCAAACAAAACCGGGACCTAAAATTATACATTAATATTTAATAAAACATAACTAGTAATTCTGGTACTATTAATTGTGGACTGTATCAATTGGGTTTGACTTGATGAAAGAGGGAGAGGGTATAATACTGTTAATATAAAAATATAACTACCTAACTTGAACATATGAAATTCCTGGTATTAACTTACCAATTTGTACCACCGGTAGAACACACCCTAACATTACCCAGCCAGTGAGAAATATGATGGCCAATGCAATCTACTGAACAAAGGTATGTAAATGGTAATTATGGAAAGGTGTGTTGTAGGAAGTCACCGGTGTCCCTCCATATTGCAGTGGTTTCACATATTTTCTTCCCTATTTGCTGTGTAGGACATCACCGCATTATTTTCCGGTCATCTAAGGCTGCCCATTCCAATTTAGCTCTGATGATGATGAATTAATTAGATTATTCTGACCAGTCTTCCACTATTTTTCCCTATGGCGTCCTTCTCTCCACCCTGCCTGCACAGCTGCTGCTTCCTTTTCCACTCACAAATTAATTTTAAAACAACAGCCACACAATTTACACTAAAAATTTATGCACTATAAATTTGTGGAAAATTACAGTGGACCCCAGTTAGTAAACCGAAATCGACATTTATGTAAGTATAATATTGTAAGTGCTTGTGGAAAAGTATTTTTGGGGTCTGAAATAGACTAACCTACGTGACATTTTTTCTTAAGGGGGTAAATTCGTTTGGTAATGGCACTTGAGCAGACTTCAGGAGTGAAGTTTTTACGAAACTCGGGGGTCCACTGTACATTAAAATTTTCCATAAATATCATTTCATTAAATATCTGCCACAAATGAAAATAAAAATGTTTATTTCCTTTCCTTGCAAAGCTTACAATGTGTAGTTTACATGTTATAAAATATTAATTACAAAGAAGGCCACTAGCATGCCTAGGCATTTCAGGCAAACTAATACTAATTCTTACTCTATATTGACACAGGTTATGTTGCAGTACATTTTAACATACTACATTATTATATGTACATGTACATACATAATTAGATTTATAATAGTGAGGTACAGTAGGACGTCATTTAGCACGATAGATACGTTCCTGAAAAAGTCGTGTTAGATAATTTCGTCTTAAATAATTAACAGAACTTATGGGAAAAATAGGGATACGTGTTTGAGAGTCCCAAAAAGCCAAACAAGTTTTTTAGACCAACATATCTTGCAAAAATTGAAGCGAATATGTAATTTTAGTTCATTGTCATGATCTATTACTGCTTAAGACTACAAATGCAATAGAAATAATAGTATTTCTTACCTTAAATTGTGGGTAATGATGTTTGTGGATGGTAGTGAAGAGTGGATATGGATGGTGTGGCCCTACTGAGCTGAGGTGGATATGTAATTGTAGTGCATTGTCATGATCTATTACTGCTTAAGACTACAAATGCAATAGAAATAATAGTATTTCTTACCTTAAATTGTGGGTAATGATGTTTGTGGATGGTAGTGAAGAGTGGATATGGATGGTGTGGCCCTACTGGGCTGAGGTGGATAGTAGAAGTTCTTGAACTGAAGTCGATGGTTGAACTGAGTGTCTAACTTTAAGTCAGTCAAGCCATTCAGTAAGTCAGTCAAGTCATTCAGTAAGTCAGTCAAGTCATTCAGTAGGTCAGTCAAGTCATTCAGTAGGTCAGTCAAGTCATTCAGTAAGTCAGTCAAGTCATTCAGTTAGTCAGTCAAGTCATTCAGTAAGTCAGTCAAGTCATTCAGTAAGTCAGTCAAGTCATTCAGTAAGTCAGTCAAGTCATTCAGTAAGTCAGTCAAGTCATTCAGTAGGTCAGTCAAGTCATTCAGTAAGTCAGTCAAGTCATTCAGTAAGTCAGTCAAGTCATTCAGTAAGTCAGTCAAGTCATTCAGTAGGTCAGTCAAGTCATTCAGTAAGTCAGTCAAGTCATTCCCGTAAGTCAGTCAAGTCATTCAGTAAGTCAGTCAAGTCATTCAGTAAGTCAGTCAAGTCATTCAGTAAGTCAGTCAAGTCATTCAGTAAGTCAGTCAAGTCATTCAGTAGGTCAGTCAAGTCATTCAGTAGGTCAGTCAAGTCATTCAGTAAGTCAGTCAAGTCATTCAGTTAGTCAGTCAAGTCATTCAGTAAGTCAGTCAAGTTATTCAGTAAGTCAGTCAAGTCATTCAGTAAGTCAGTCAAGTCATTCAGTAAGTCAGTCAAGTCATTCAGTAAGTCAGTCAAGTCATTCAGTAGGTCAGTCAAGTCATTCAGTAGGTCAGTCAAGTCATTCAGTAAGTCAGTCAAGTCATTCAGTAAGTCAGTCAAGTCATTCAGTAAGTCAGTCAAGTCATTCAGTAAGTCAGTCAAGTCATTCAGTAAGTCAGTCAAGTCATTCAGTAAGTCAGTCAAGTCATTCAGTAGGTCAGTCAAGTCATTCAGTAGGTCAGTCAAGTCATTCAGTAAGTCAGTCAAGTCATTCAGTTAGTCAGTCAAGTCATTCAGTAAGTCAGTCAAGTCATTCAGTAAGTCAGTCAAGTCATTCAGTAAGTCAGTCAAGTCATTCAGTAAGTCAGTCAAGTCATTCAGTAAGTCAGTCAAGTCATTCAGTAAGTCAGTCAAGTCATTCAGTAAGTCAGTCAAGTCATTCAGTAAGTCAGTCAAGTCATTCAGTAAGTCAGTCAAGTCA
>WNWK01033407.1:0-21176 GCA_009830355.1 Cherax destructor | reverse complement strand
CAGCATGAGAGGGAGGTGGGCCAGCATGAGAGGGTCAGTGTGACCAGCATGAGAGGCCCAAATTTGGCCAGCATGAAAGAAAAGAGTGGGAAACATAAAAGGGGCCCAGGTTTGAAAGAAAATGAAAAGGGCTAGAATGTGACCAGTATGGGGGAAAGGGCCCAGGGGGTGTGGCCAGCATGAGAGGGTCAAGTGGGGGCCAGCATGAAAAGGGGCTAAAATGTGAAGTTGAAAAAACCAGGTGGCCAGATGAAAGGGAAAGTGGGGCCAGCATGAGGGGCCAAGTGGGGCCCAACTGAGAGGACAGAGTGGGCCAAAATTAAAAAGGCAGAGTGTGGCCAAATAAAAAGATCAAGTGTGCCCAACAGGGAAGGGGGCCCAAGTGTGGCCAGTTAGAGGCCAGAGTGTGGCCAGATAAAAGGGTAAGATGGGCCAAACATGAGAAAACCAGAGTGGGGCCCAAAAGGGCATGAGGGGGAAGGCAGTGTACCCAAACATGAGGGGGTAAAATTTGGCCAGCATTAGAGGGCCAGAGTGTGGCCAGCATGAAATGGCCAGTGTGGTCAGCATGAGAGGGTCAGAGTGTGGCCAGCATGAGAGGGCCAGAATGTGGCCAGTATGAGAGGGCCGTGTGGCCAGCATGAAATGGCCAGTGTGGAAACATGAGGGGGCCAAGTGTGGCCCATAAAAGGGGGCCCAAAATGGGGCCAGAGGGAAAAGGCCAAAGTGGGCCAGCATGAGCACCCTGACATCCTAACATTCTATCACCCTGCCGTCCTAACATTCCATCACCCTGCCATCCTAACATTCCATCACCCTGCCATCCTAACATTCCATCACCCTGCCATCCTAACATTCCATCACCCTTCCATCCTAACATTCCATCACCCTGCCGTCCTAACATTCCATCACCCTGCCGTCCTAACATTCCATCACTCTGCCCTCCTAACACTCCATCACCCTGCCATCCTAACATTCCATCACCCTGCCATCCTAACATTCCATCACCCTGCCGTCCTAACATTCCATCACCCTGCCGTCCTAACATTCCATCACCCTGCCGTCCTAACATTCCATCACCCTGCCATCCTAACATTCCATCACCCTGCCATCCTAACATTCCATCACCCTGCCATCCTAACATTCCATCACCCTGCCATCCTAACATTCCGTCACCCGGCCGTCCTAACATTCCATCACCCTGCCGTCCTAACATTCCATCACCCTGCCGTCCTAACATTACATCACCCTGCAATCCTAACATTTCATCACCCTGCCATCCTAACATTCCATAACCCTGCCGTCCTAACATTCCATCACCCTGCCATCCTAACATTCCATCACCCTGCCATCCTAACATTCCATCACCCTGCCATCCTAACATTCCATCACCCTGCCATCCTAACATTCCATCACCCTGCCATCCTAACATTCCATCACCCTGCCGTCCTAGCATTCCATCACCCTGCCGTCCTAACATCCCATCACCCTGCAATCCTAACATTCCATCACCCTGCCGTCCTAACATTCCATCACCCTGCCGTCCTAACATTTCCATCACCCTGCCAGTCCTAGCATTCCATCACCCTGCCGTCCTAACATTCCATCACCCTGCCATCCTAACATTCCATCACCCTGCCATCCTAACATTCCATCACCCTGCCGTCCTAACATTCCATCACCCTGCCGTCCTAACATTCCATCACCCTGCCGTCCTAACATTCCATCACCCTGCCATCCTAACATTCCATCACCCTGCCTCCTAACATTCCATCACCCTGCCATCCTAACATTCCATCACCCTGCCATCCTAACATTCCGTCACCCTGCCGTCCTAACATTCCATCACCCTGCCGTCCTAACATTCCATCACCCTGCCGTCCTAACATTACATCACCCTGCAATCCTAACATTTCATCACCCTGCCATCCTAACATTCCATAACCCTGCCGTCCTAACATTCCATCACCCTGCCATCCTAACATTCCATCACCCTGCCATCCTAACATTCCATCACCCTGCCATCCTAACATTCCATCACCCTGCCATCCTAACATTCCATCACCCTGCCGTCCTAACATTCCATCACCCTGCCGTCCTAACATTAAATCACCCTGCCGTCCTAACATTCCATCACCCTGCCATCCTAACATTCCATCACCCTGCCATCCTAACATTCCATCACCCTGCCGTCCTAACATTCCATCACCCTGCCATCCTAACATTCATACACCCTGCCGTCCTAACATTCCATCACCCTGCCATCCTAACATTCCATCACCCTGCCATCCTAACATTCCATCACCCTGCCATCCTAACATTCCATCACCCTGCCATCCTAACATTCCATCACCCTGCCGTCCTAACATTTCATCACCCTGCCGTCCTAACATTCCATCACCCTGCCGTCCTAACATTCCATCACCCTGCCATCCTAACACTCCATCACCCTGCCATCCTAACATTCCATCACCCTGCCATCCTAACACTAGGTCTGGCCTTTACATACGCTACGTGTTGAGGGTTAAGGAGGCTGGCAAGAATGTTCCCCAGGTTAACCAAACTCTCTCGAGGGAATATTAATTTCTGGGGAATTTTGGGTAAGTTAGGTTTGTGAGCGAGTGTCAGCGAGCAAGTGTTAGTGAGCGATTGTCAGCGAGTGTCAGCAAGCAAGTGTCAGTGAGCGAGTGCCTGCGAGTATCAGCGAGCGAGTGTCAGCGAGCAAGTGTCAGAGAAGCGAGTGTCAGCAAGCGAGTGTCAGCGAGCGAGTGTCAGCGAGCGAGTGTCAGAGCGAGTGTCAAAGCGAGTGTCAGCAAGCGAGTGCCAAACTCGAATTTTCCCCTGTAACCAACATATATATATATATATATATATATATATATATATATATATATATATATATATATATATATATATATATATATATATATTTATATATATATAGTATATATATAGTATATATATATGAGAGAAGGCAGCACCGTGGTTGCATATCTGATATACGTATATGTCATATACATAAACCCAGTGATCAACTCTGAGCGCAATAACTAGAGTGCAATTGACTCGGCATTTTTTTTTTTTTTTTTGCGATTGCCTGATGAGTGGAAGGTCGTCATGGCGACCCTAGGTAGGGAACTGGTCCTAGGTAGGGAACTGGTCCTAATATTGCCTTTAATTGTGACTGGCATCATGCCGAGCCGAGCAGAGAAGAGGTGCTGTTAGAGGGAATGGACAGGGATTACTGGTTAATACTTTTACTAGACTTCGGTAATATTGGGTAATATCTTCACTGCCCGTTAAGAATGCTGGTTAATACCTTCCCTATACTTCAGGAATTTTGATCAGTGTATTGACCTGGGTGAGCGTGGCGGCAGGTTAGGGGTTGATGGGATGGGGTATAGGAGGGAGATGAAGGAAGAGGGTGGGGAAAGATTGAAAGGAGGGAAAATATGGAAGAAGGAAGGGTAGAGAGAGGCACACAAACCAGTGGTATCATCCTCAGACCAGAGAAGGTACCAGTCTGTTGTATCTCTCTTTGTGTTATCCTCAGAGAAGGTACCAGCCTGTGTTATCTCTCTCGGTGTTATCATCCTCAGACCAGAGAAGATATCAGCCTGTGTTATATCTATGTGTTATCATCCTCAGACCAAAGAAGGTACCAGCCTGTGTTATATCTATGTGTTATCATCCTCAGACCAAAGAAGGTACCAGCCTGTGTTATATCTATGTGTTATCATCCTCAGACCAGAGAAGGTACCAACCTGTGTTATATATATGTGTTATCATCCTCAGACCAGAGAAGGTACCAACCTGTGTTATATCTATGTGTTATCATCCTCAGACCAGAGAAGGTACCAACCTGTGTTATATATATGTGTTATCATCCTCAGACCAGAGAAGGTACCAACCTGTGTTATATCTATGTGTTATCATCCTCAGACCAGAGAAGGTACCAACCTGTGTTATGTGTGTGTTATCATCCTCAGACCAGAGAAGGTACCAACCTGTGTTATGTGTGTGTTATCATCCACGAACACAAGTAATTCTCTTCAACTTTCTTCCACCACACTGCCGTTTAGTTCTACTTCTTGTTCCTCCCCTGATAGCATCTTCCTCCCGTGTAAGCCAGAACAGGATTCCTGGCCAGCATCAGCAGCTCTGTTCCTCTCCAACTTCTTATCTGCTCCTCTCCTGCTTACTCCTTCCTCTCTCCTCACGTATTGTCCTCTCTTTCTTGTCTTCCTGTGTTCTAGAGCATTCCTTCCATGTCTCCCGAACCCCTGATTTCCTCATCAATGTGTCTTGCGTGTATTCAGTGACTTGGGTTGTGATCCCAGTGTTGTACACCATCACAGATATGACGTATCTCATTTATTGATAGATATATTTCTACACTCTCTCTCCTCCTCGCCTCGCTGGTCACTAATAATAACAGAATTACCGACATGTTAGGTATACGGACGCATGTGCTACTATTGTGACATTTTATTGTTGCAACGTTTCGCTCTCCTGGAGCCCTGTCAGGCTTGACAAAGCTCCTGCAGAGCGAAACGCTGAGGCAGTAACCTCTGACGTTAGTTGCTCATGTGTCCTTTCACCAAACATCTTGTTGATGCCTATAAGAGCCTCACACTCCCCTGGTATGTATCTCCACTGATGTGTAACCCTCTGTGTGTGAGTATTTGGTTAAGCCTCACCGGTGCATCATCTCCCGTGCTTCTCATCAAGTCTGGTGCATCATCTCCCGTGCTTCTCATCAAGTCTGGTGCATCATCTCCCGTGCTTCTCATCAAGTCTGGTGCATCATCTCCCGTGCTTCTCATCAAGTCTGGTGCATCATCTCCCGTGCTTCTCATCAAGTCTGGTGCATCATCTCCCGTGCTTCTCATCAAGTCTGGTGCATCATCTCCCGTGCTTCTCATCAAGTCTGGTGCATCATCTCCGTGCTTTCATCAAGTCTGTGCATCATCTCGGCTTCTCATCAAGTCTGGTGCATCATCTCCGTGCTTCTCATCAAGTCTGGTGCATCATCTCACGTGCTTCTCATCAAGTCTGGTGCATCATCTTCCGTGCTTCTCATCAAGTCTGGTGCATCATCTCCCGTGCTTCTCATCAAGTCTGGTGCATCATCTCACGTGCTTCTCATCAAGTCTGGTGCATCATCTTCCGTGCTTCTCATCAAGTCTGGTGCATCATCTCCCGTGCTTCTCATCAAGTCTGGTGCATCATCTCCCGTGCTTCTCATCAAGTCTGGTGCATCATCTTCCGTGCTTCTCATCAAGTCTGGTGCATCATCTCCCGTGCTTCTCATCAAGTCTGGTGCATCATCTCACGTGCTTCTCATCAAGTCTGGTGCATCATCTTCCGTGTTTCTCATCAAGTCTGGTGCATCATCTCCCGTGCTTCTCATCAAGTCTGGTGCATCATCTCCCGTGCTTCTCATCAAGTCTGGTGCATCATCTCCCGTGCTTCTCCCGTGTTGCGTGAGCAGATAAGTCTTCCAGCTACTGCCTCTCCACGTCTCTTTCCCGGCCCGACCGCTTAGCGACGGGCCGGTGAAGACACTGAAGAGTCCAGTGAACATCCCCTTCTTATGAGCTTAGTGAGCTCTTATGTCATCATAATTTCTGATGACTTTGTGACCATGGAACAAAAAACAACCGCTTTAATATAGCCATCTATATGTAAATATTGTGGTGAGTTTGATAGTAATAGCAAAGTTTGTGACTAGTGAAGTTTAATTCACTGTCGATCCGGCCTCAAACTCTTCACGAAACGTATCATCAGTGTATGTCAAATATATGTCGTTCTCTATGGAATTATTTAGACACAAGATAATGGCACGTTTGAGCCAAAGAAGCAGTGCACGATAGACAGACCACTGGACAGGC
Source organism: Cherax destructor (assembly GCA_009830355.1). Taxonomy (NCBI): domain Eukaryota; kingdom Metazoa; phylum Arthropoda; class Malacostraca; order Decapoda; family Parastacidae; genus Cherax; species Cherax destructor. The sequence goes on along the minus strand of WNWK01033407.1, from coordinate 15,282 downwards.
ATGTAGGATTCTTCTGACAGGATCTTCCAACATACTGCAACCATTACCTCCCTTCTCTGGCCGCTCACACACCAGGGAGTGGTGAACTACATCTGCTAACTTTCTGATATATTACCATAATTGCTGGACGCAGGTATAGCGAGAGTGAGAGGCAGCAGTAACTAGCAACTGTCAGCTGTGCTAGTCACTCTCCCCCGTCACCTCAGTATTGATATATATCTACACAACGTTAACCACACCTTACCTCTTTGTATTACAAGAGAAGTTGTGGACGAGTAGTGACAAGACTTCCTGAAGTGTGTGAGGGCAGAGTTAGGAAGAGCATCTCTCTCTCTCTCTCTCTGGCACTCTCTCTCTCTGGCACTCAGACTGAGGATCAACCCATCACCTGGCTTCAAGTTTACTAGACATATAATAACAACACTGAGTGCTGTGAAGCTGTGAGTGAGAAGACGCTAGTAAACACTCACCTCCTCCTCCTGTGTCATGGCCAGCTCTGGTTCATGTTCGTCAAGCTTGTTCAACAACTTGTCCTGAAATAAATACAAAAACACAGACAGTTAGCTAGGGATACACAGCATACACCACCGTTCAATCCCTCAGCCAGGAATACTGCATCCCCAGTTCACTGTTTGCAGTGAAAGCACCGTATTTACGGTGCTATGAAGCAGCTTGCTTCAACACCCTGCTGTTTACCTCCATTATAAATGAGAGTGTATTATTCCTGAAGTAAGTTTTAATATTGTTTGAGCAAGACTTACAAGAACATTAAAGTTGGAAAACAAGTTTGTGTTTATTTCTGGAGGCGTGTTTGGTATTCTCAAGGAGCTCTGATATGCATAGAGAACACATGTATTATTGTTATTATAATCAGTAGTGATAATAGTAGTAATAATAGTAGTGGTAGTTGTACTAGTAGTAATAATAGTATTAATAACAGTAGTAGTAGAAGAACTAGTGGTAGTCGTACCTTGAGTTACAGTGGGATGGTGGGTGGAAAGAAGGAGGTGGGCAGCAGGTGAGTTGTGGGCAACGAGTGGGGTTTTCCTAAAAGCTAGGCTGCCTGTTTAGGCAACCCACGTTAGGTTAGGTAAGGTTCGTCAGGAAACAGGACAAGTGTTTCCTGACGCGGGTCTTAGTCAGATGATGACCCGCCAAACCCACGTTAGGCAACCCACCCTGGGCAACCCACCCTAGGCAACCCACGTTAGGCAACCCACCCAAGGCTGCCCACCCTCCTACTGACACGTCAGACTGCCCCAGCATCCACAGTTAACCAGAGCACTTCTGGGATGGACAGCCATGATTAACCGTGCTTCCAGCTGGTTGAAATGACATGGAGGATAGCCAGCTGGTTGAAATGACATGGAGGATAGCCAGCTGGTTGAGATGACAGAGGATACCCAGCTGGTTGAGATGACATGGAGGATAGCCAGCTGGTTGAGATGGCATGGAAGACAGCCAGCTGGTTGAGATGACATGGAGGATGGCCAGCTGGTTGAGATGGCATGGAAGACAGCCAGCTGGTTGAGATGGCTTGCAGGATAGCCAGCTGGTTGAGATGACATGGAAGACAGCCAGCTGGTTGGGATGGCTTGCAGAATAGCCACTTGGTTGAGATGGCATGCAGGATAGCCAGCTGGTTGAGATGACATGGAAGATACCCAGCTGGTTGAGATAAGAGGCAGGATATGGGTATGTATGTCAGAGGATAGTGGGCCTGGCCACCTCTTCGCAGGCTTCAGTGGGTGGTGGGCGGTGTGTAGCGATTGGGAGGTGGACGGATGGGTGGGGGGAATCGACACCATGCCTAGCCCTTCTAGGGCAGGGTAGGTGCCTTAGCCAGAGCTTGCTTTCACCTGCGGCTCACAAGACTGCTATTCCCTTTAGCTCCCCTGGGGCAGGGAAGATGGCAGACCAAAGATGAGCCTAGCTTCTCCCTACGAGCCCCGTGAGGGCGGGGAATGTGGCTAGGCCTGGGGACCGTTGGTCCCACAGATGAGGAGGTCCCAAGTACCTCCTCCCATGGCAGACATTAGTCTGAGATACTCCCGAGAAAGGGAGCCAAGGCCGGGCCACCACTTGGACAAGGCCCGGGCCGGGAGAGTCCCGGCGAATCAACAAGAAGAAGGATGGGTGGATGGGTGGATGGGTGGGTGGGTGGTACAATTACTGAGGCCAGAAGGCCAGTAGTAAGATAGGTGGAGGAAATTAGACGTTCCATATACTATTGAGTTGAAGGCCACGCCCACCCCTCCAATCAATCAATAACACCCACCCACCCAGTCAATAACGCCCACACGCCCACCCACCCAATCAATAACGCCCACCCACCCAGTTCTATCATATCCTATATAGATAATTTCTCTGACTGGCTGCAACTTATGAAGCATAAGGCAGTCCTGATGGGTCCTGAGTGGCTATAGTTATCCTTGATGGTCCTGAGTGGCTATAGTTATCCTTGATGGTCCTCAGTGGCTATAGTCAGCTCTGATGGGTCCTAAGTGGTTATAGTCAGTCCTGATAGATCCTGGCTATAGTCAGCTCTGATGGGTCCTGAGTAGCTATAGTCAGTTTTGATGGGTCCTGAGTGGCTATAGTCAGCCCTGATGGGTCCTGAGTGGCTATAGTCAGTCTTGATGGTCCTGAGTGGATATAGTTAGCTCTAATGGGTCCTGAGTGGCTATAGTTAACCCTGATGGGCCCTGAGTAGATATAGCTCTGATGGGTCCTGAGTGGCTATAGTCAGCCCTGATGGGTCCTGAGTGAATAGTCAGCCTGATGGGTCCTGAGTGGCTATGGTCAGCCCTGATGGGTCCTGAGTGGCTATAGTCAGCCCTGAAGGGTCAGGTAATTATCAAGATCCACCACCAGTCACACCATCGTTCGATATCCTGACAGGAAAAGGTACGTAACGGACGAGGAAGAGAGAAGAGAACCAAGAGGAGTGGTACAGAGGGAAAGAGGAGGAAAGAGAGGAAGAGGAAGAAAGAGAGATGGGTGATCATTTGTTCAGGGAATACCAGATACTTTTCCCTCTTATAATAATATTTGAATAAACAGTTTATTTACAAATATAACATTTATGAAGAAAATGGAAACTCCGTCGACGTTAATGATTACAGTAATTGTTATTTGAATAACATATTCAGAGTAATAATAACGAAAATAAAAAATAAAAGTAATAACACCAATAATTCCAATGGAATGCTGCATAAGTAGTTAGACTGTTGGGTTTAGTCCTGACTCTTTCTCTTCTACTTCAGCTCTTCCTCTCACCGGCTATTCTTCTTCTGTCCCCACTTCCCCCTCGCCCCTAGTGGGTCCTTACCTGAGAGTCTGAACTAACTAATGGAATGGGGGTCGATCACCATGCCCAGCCCTTCTAGGGCAGGGTAGGTGCCAAGGCTGGAGCTTGCTACCATCTGCGGCTCGCAAGCCTGCCCTTCCCGTCAGCCTCCTTGGGGCGGGGAAGGTGGCAGACCAGAGGGGCCTAGCATCTATCTACCTACGTGCTTGTGGGCGAATATGGCTAGGCCTGGGACCAGTTGGTTTCACCGCTGAGGGGTACCCCCTCCCATGGGAGACTTCGGTCTCTGCTACTCCCACGCCAGGGAGCCGGAGCCGGGTCGCCATCTGGTAAAGACCCGGGCCGCCATCTGGTAAAGACCCGAGCCGGGAGATTTCCCGGTGAATCAACACCTCCTCCACCAATGGAATGGTCGCTCACCATTCCCAGCCCTTCTAGGGCAGGGTAGGTCCCAAGGCTGGAGCTTGCTACCATCTGCGGCTCGCAAGCCTGCCCTTCCAGTCAGCCTCCTTGGGGCGGGAAAGGTGGCAGACCAGAGGGGCCTAGCAACTATCTACCTACCTCGTGCTGGTGGGGAATGTGGCTAGGCCTGGGGCCAGTTGGTCCCGCCGATGAGGGGTACCCCCTCCCATGGGAGACATAGGTCTCTGATACTCCCACGCCAGGGAGCCGGAGCCGGGTCGCCATCTGGTAAAGACCCGGGCCGGGAGAATTCCCGGTGGATCAACACCTCCTCCAACAGAATAGATATTACAGTATTCTTGACTTTTAGGTTTGTATGTGACATTCAGACTTTATGACCCTCGTGCAGTTGATGGACCTGAAATTCAATTATTCATCAATCGTTAATTATGCTGACCTTACAGCTGGTTCCAGTGTGGCACTCATGACCTTGAAGCTGGTGCCAGTGTGGCAATCATGACCTTGAAGCTGGTGCCAGTGTGGCACTCATGACCTTGAAGCTGGTGCCAGTGTGGCACTCTTGACCTTGAAGCTGGTGCCAGTGTGGCACTCATGATCCTACAGCTGGTGCAAGACAGCGTGGCACTCATGACCTTACAGTTGGTGCCAGTGTGGCACTCATGACCTTACAGTTGGTGCCAGTGTGGCACTCATGACTGCAGCTGGTGCGAGACAGTGTGGCACTCATTACCTTTCAGATGGTGCCAGACAGTGTGGCACTCATTACCTTGCAGCTGGCGACAGACAGTGTGGCACTCATGATCCTACAGCTGGTGCCAGACAGTGTGGCACTCATGACCTTACAGCTGGTGCCATTGTATCACATATGACCTTACAGCTGGTGCCAGTGTGGCACTCATAACCTTACAGCTGGTGCCAGACAATAAAGCACTCATGACCTTGCAGCTGGTGCCAGGCAGTGGCACTCATGGTCTTACAGCTGGTGCCAGACAGTGTGGTACTCATGACCTTACAGTTGGTGCCAGTGTATCACTCATGACCTTGCAGCTGGTGCCAGTGTGGCACTCATGACCTTGAAGCTAGTGCAAGACAGTGGGGCACTCAAAACCTTGCAGCTAGTGCCAGTGTGGCACTCATGACCTTGCAACTGGTGCCAGACAGTGGGGCACTCATGACCTTGCAACTGGTGTTAGACAGTGGGGCACTCATGACCTTGCAACTGGTACCAGTGTGGCACTCATGACCTTGCAACTGGTGCCAGTGTGGCACTCATGACCTTGCAGCTGGTGTCAGACAGTGTGGCAATCATGACCTTGCAGCTGGTGCCAGACAGTGTGGCACTCATTACCTTGCAGCTGGTGCCAGACAGTGTGGCACTCATTACCTTTCAGCCGGTGCCACACAGTGTGGCACTCATTACCTTGCAACTGGTGCCAGACAGTGGGGCATTCATGACCTTGCAGCTGGTGCCAGACAGTGTGGCACTCATGACCTTGCAGCTGGTGCCAGACAGTGGGGCATTCATGACCTTGCAGCTGGTGCCAGACAGTGTGGCACTCATGACCTTGCAGCTGGTGCCAGACAGTGGGGCACTCATGACCCTGCAGCTGGTGCCAGACAGTGGGGCACTCATGATATTGCAGTTGGTGTCAATGTGTCACTTATAACCTTGAAGCTGGTGCCAGTGTGGCACTCATGACCTTGCAGCTGGTGCCAGTGTGGCACTCATGACCTTGCAGCTGGTGTGATCGACCCAGGGCTGCCAACCCTCACTTACTGTTCGATCAGTGCCAACTCCAGCTGTTGTTGTTGTTGTTGTTGTGTTGTTCTTGTTAGTTATGCCGCTGCTTAGGCTGGTGTTGGTAGTATTGGTAGTGGTGATAGTGGTGGTGATGGTGGTAATGGTGGTGATGGTGGTAGTGGTGGTGGTAGTGGTGGTGATAGTAGTAGTTTTGGTGGTGGTGGTAATGGTGATAGTGGTGGTGGTGATGGTGATGGTGATAGTGATGGTGGTGATAGTTGTTGTGGTAGTGGCGATAGTGGTGGTGGTGGTAATGGTGATAGTGGTGGTGGGGATGGTGATAGTGGTGGTGGTGATGGTGATAGTGGTGGTGATAGTGGTAGTGGTGATATTGGTGGTGGTAGTAGCCATAGTGGTGGTGGTGGTGGTGGTAATGGTGATAGTGGTGGTGATGATGGTGATAGTGGTGGTGGCAGTGGTAGTGGTGATAGTGGTGGTGTAATGGTGATAGTGGTGGTGGTAGTAGCAGCAGTGGTGATAGTGGTGGTGGTAGTGGTAGTGGTGGTGGTAATGGTGATAGTGGTGGTGGTAGTAGCAGCAGTGGTGATAGTGGTGGTAGCATCGTGAATCGCGATGGTGTTAGGACTATGAGCTTTCAGTATTACCAGGTGTTAGTAACTATCACCAAGTGTTTGCAACTATCACCAGGTGTCAGTAACTATTACCAAGTGTTTGCAACTATCACCAGGTGTTAGTAACTATCACCAGGTGTTAGTAACTATCACCAAGTGTTAGCAACTATCACCAGGTATTAGTAATTATCACCAGGTGTTAGTAATTATCACCAGGCATTAGTAATTATCACCAGGTATCAGTAATTATTACCAGGTGTTAGCAACTATCACCAGATGAATCTGTCGCCAGGGTAGATGGTGACAGATTCATCTGTAAAAACTTGCATTTGTGGTCACAGTGGTGGCCCATGCTAACCTTCCTATTGTGTATAGAAATATACCTAGTTGGATGACTCTTATTGTAGCCAGCTGGCCCAGTGGCTTACGCACTGGCCTGGAGTTTTACCACTCACTCGCCATGGATTCAAATACCACTCGTTCGCTGGTTAATTCTTTAGGAATTTAAACGTTCATCTGTCCCCTTTTTTACAGTCATAGTTTTAGCAGCTGTTTTCTCAGCTGTCACAACATAATCACACTTGTTGAAGACTTTCTCAAACTATTTATTGCGTTAGTACTTTTTAAATGTTCCAGTGTTCTTCAGAAGCAGATGTGAATGGCTCTTAGATGTGAGGGGCAGTGGTAGTTAGTGTTCCTCTCACCCTCGCCTTTCTTGCCCTTGTTGCGATCCCTGAACAATATAATTAGGTTAAGTGGTTGACTTGAGTGCTGCTCATCAGTTGTTACTGGCCAGCAGTGCCCGTTGTGACGTCACCACACCCAATGTCAGGGCGGAAGAACCAGCCTTGAGTGGGTGTGATCCAAGGCTTCACTGAGTTAGCAGTGGATGGCATCAGAATTACCTGATAGCCTCGCTGTACCCAGCTGGACTATTCCTCCTGGCTGTCAACTGGACTCAGTTTCCTGCCGGCTTGGCTAGTGGCCGCTTATGGTCAGAGTCGACCATCGGTGCGTAGCCGAGCGATGTAGACAGCCTGTACTGTCTGCATAGACAGCCTATGCTGTCTGCCAGCTGAGTTCATATTTCGTGCCATGCTCGTGCTGCCACCTATAGGCCCATACCCATTTCAGTCTGCCCCACCATGTTCCGTCCTCACTTCTCGTCCAGGCATCCTAGAGTAAACAAGGCCTACTCTCCTCTCTCTCGCATGGGCATGGCCCTCCCGGGCCATGGACACAAACACACTGCCTGTGTACCCTCACGTTATTGCAAATAAAGTAAGAAGCCTTATCATTGCTACCCCGCCTGCAGCAGAACACCGAAATAAACACTATAAAACATGTCGAGTGGAGGGTTGTAACACAGTGTTGAGACATGGAGGGTTGTAACACAGTGTTGAGACATGGAGGGTTGTAACACAGTGTTGAGACATGGAGAGTTGTAACAGTGTTGAGACATGGAGAGTTGTAACAGTGTTGAGACATGGAGGGTTGTAACACAGTGTTGAGACATGGAGAGTTGTAACAGTGTTGAGACATGGAGGGTTGTAACACAGTGTTGAGACATGGAGGGTTGTAACACAGTGTTGAGACATGGAGAGTTGTAACAGTGTTGAGACATGGAGGGTTGTAACACAGTGTTGAGACATGGAGGGTTGTAACACAGTGTTGAGACATGGAGAGTTGTAACAGTGTTGAGACATGGAGGTTGTAACACAGTGTTGAGACATGGAGGTTGTAACAGTGTTGAGACATGGAGGGCTTGTAACACAGTGTTGAGACATGGAGGGTTGTAACACAGTGTTGAGACATGGAGAGTTGTAACAGTGTTGAGACATGGAGGGCTGTTAACAAGATGTGTGTGAGACATGGATGTTGTAACACAGTGTTGAGACATGAGATTGTATGTTGAGACATGGAGACATGTCATAACAAATGTTGTCAGAGTACACTATTATATGTATATGTATTGTACCAAAACATACTTTTTAAATGTAACTGTACAAAGATTGCACTTTGTTTTATATACTCATTTTTACTTAGTAAAAGATAAATATCTATATAATTAATAATGTTTTTACAAAATTCCTCTTGTATATATATTTTATTAAAGCTATTAAATTATAATGTGTATCATTCCCCCTTTATATACAGGGCATTGGTTATGAGCACAGTCTCTAACATGGTGAGTAATCGGGTCTTCCCCTAGCTTCTAACAGTACCTTCCATAGGGCCCCCCCGGACTCTTCTGGCACTGTATACAATTGGCACTCTGACACAGGATGCTGGAAAGAAAGTCTATTGGGCTGAGTTGATCCAAACAATAGTTAAAAGAACTTGTCATCGTGTTTAATTAGTGGTAGTGGTGGTAGTGGTGGTAGTGGTGGTAGTGGTGGTAGTGGTGGTAGTGGTGGTAGTCTTGGTGGTAGTGGTGGTAGTCTTGGTGGTAGTGGTGGTAGTGGTGGTAGTCTTGGTGGTAGTGGTGGTGGTAGTGGTGGTGGTAGTGGTAGTGGTGGTGGTAGTGGTGGTGGTTGTGGTGGTAGTGATGGTGGTAGTGGTGGTGGTAGTGGTGGTGGTGGTTGTGGTGGTAGTGATAGTGGTAGTGGTGGTGGTAGTGGTGGTGGTAGTGGTAGTGGTGGTGGTAGTGGTGGTGGTAGTGGTGGTGGTAGTGGTTGTGGTGGTGGTAGTGGTGGTGGTAGTGGTGGTGGTTGTGGTGGTGGTAGTGGTAGTGGTGGTGGTAGTGGTGGTGGTTGTGGTGGTAGTGATGGTGGTGGTTGTGGTGGTAGTGGAGGTGGTGGTAGTCTTGTTGGTGGTGGTAGTGGAGGTGGTGGTAGTCTTGTTGGTGGTGGTAGTGGTGATGGTAGTGGTGGTGGTGGTAGTGATGGTGGTGATGATGATGGTGGTGGTAGTGGTGATGGTGGTGGTAGTGGAGGTAGTGGTAGTGGTGATGGTAGTGGTAGTCTTTGGTGGTAGTGGTGGAGTTTGTCATCGTCTTTAAGTAGTGGTGGTAGTGGTGGTGGTAAAGGTGGTGGTGGTAGTCTTGGTGGTAGTGGTGGTGGTAGTGGTGATGGTAGTGGTGGTGGTGGTAGTGGTGATGGTAGTAATAATGGTGGTGGTAATGGTGGTGGTGGTGGTGGTAGTGGTGGTGGTACGGGTGGTGGTAGTGGTGGTGATAGTAGTGGTGGTGGTAGTAGTTGTGGTGGTAAACAAGCAGCTAGTACTATCGTTCTTAGTGACACTGGTAGCAACAAGTACCATCAACAAGCCTAAGAAATCAAGGAGACAGCAACACTGTGCACTCGGCCTTCTTAAAGGTCTCTCGCTTGTTTGGCTTGTCAAACATGATCACTGTGGAATGTGATCAATATCACAACAGTCGTTGCTTCTTGACATGTTCTACGTTGAAGTCTCATTTACATTCAACAATGAAGAGTATACTGTATACTGTATACTGTATGCTGTATACTGTATGTTGTATGCTGTATACTGTATGCTGTATACTGTATATTGTATGCTGTATACTGTATGCTGTATACTGTATGCTGTATACTGTATACTGTATACTGTATGCTGTATACTGTATGCTGTATATTGTATGCTGTATGTTGTATACTGTATGCTGTATATTGTATGCTGTATGTTGTATACTGTATGCTGTATATTGTATGCTGTATTTTGTATACTGTATGCTGTATATTGTATGTTGTATGTTGTATACTGTATGCTGTATGCTGTATACTGTATTATGTATACTGTATGCTGTATACTGTATATTGTATGCTGTATGTTGTATACTGTATGATGTATATTGTATGCTGTATGTTGTATACTGTATGCTGTATGCTGTATACTGTATTATGTATACTGTATGCTGTATGCTGTATACTGTATGATGTATACTGTATGCTGTATACTGTATGATGTATACTGTATGCTGTATACTGTATGTTGTATACTGTATGCTGTATATTGTATGCTGTATACTGTATACTGTATGCTGTATGCTCTACATATTCACAATTCTTCCGAGTACGTACCAGAAGTTTACGCTTGGGTTATATGACTGAGGTGTTGACAGTAGGTACTGCACTCAGTGGAAGTTGAAGACTCTGACTGCCTAAAGATGGCTGGCTTAACACAGTTGAAAATCTATTACACGAGGGTCATTATGGCTGCATGTAACCTGTCTACCACCAGTCATGAATACTTTAGTAGGGATTTAAGTAAATTCTCAGTGTATATATATATATATATATATATATATATATATATATATATATATATCGTATATATATATATATATATATATATATATATATATATATATATATATATATATATATATATATATATATATATATATATATATATATATATATCTGAAATACTCTGTATGATCGTCACTCAGACATAGGTATTACTGGAACATTATTTTCTTAAGCCATAATTACTCTCGTATTTTCTTTAAGTAACGTTTTCAGTAAATATAACTTAATATTTTGCCACATTCCTTTACTTTTCCTTTATTTCTTTGGTGTGGGGAAGGGAAGGAGGTGAGAGAGAGAGAGCGAGGAGAGAGAGAGAGGAGAGATCGTTAATGGGGAGACAGATATCTGAGTCGGATATTGCAATTTTCTCTCTCTCCTCTCTCTCTCTCTCTCTCTCTCTCTCTCTCTCTCTCTCTCTCTCTCTCTCTCTCTCTCTCTCTCTCTCTCTCATCTCGTATTGAATTTCCTTTCAATACACTTTCGCCAGTTGGCTGGACAGCCAATTCAATATCCATGTCTTAATTGCATTACAAGACCTGCGCTCGAATTCAGGTCACCAGCGTAGACTTGTGTCCAGGTCACTAGTGTAGACGCGTGTCCAGGTCATAAGCGTAGACTTGTATCCAGATCACTAGTGGAGGCTTGTGTCCAGGTCACTAGTGGAGACTTGTGTCCAGGTCACTAGTGGAGACTTGTGTCCAGGTCACTAGTGGAGACTTGTGTCCAGGTCACTAGTGGAGACTTGTGTCCAGATCACTAGTGGAGACTTGTATCCAGATCACTAGTGGAGACTTGTGTCCAGGTCACTAGTGTAGACTTGTGTCCAAGTCACTAGTGGAGACTTGTGTCAGATCACTAGTGGAGACTTGTGTCCAGGTCACTAGTGGAGACTGTGTCCAGGTCACTAGTGGAGACTTGTGTCAGATCACTAGGAGATTGTATCAGCTCACTAGTGGAGACTTGTGTCCAGGTCACTAGTGAGACGTGTCAGGTCACTAGTGGAGACTTGTGTCCAGATCACAGTGGAGACTGTGTCCAGGTCACTAGTGCAACGTGTCCAGGTCCAATTTTAGCTGGAGACTTGTGTCAGGTCACTAGTGGAGACTGTGTCAGGTCACTAGTGGAGACTTGTGTCAGATCACTAGTGGAGACTTGTATCCAGATCACTAGTGGAGACTTGTGTCCAGGTCACTAGTGTAGACTTGTGTCCAAGTCACTAGTGGAGACTTGTGTCCAGATCACTAGTGGAGACTTGTGTCCAGGTCACTAGTGGAGACTTGTGTCCAGGTCACTAGTGGAGACTTGTGTCCAGATCACTAGCGGAGACTTGTATCCAGCTCACTAGTGGAGACTTGTGTCCAGGTCACTAGTGTAGACGCGTGTCCAGGTCACTAGTGGAGACTTGTGTCCAGATCACTAGTGGAGACTTGTGTCCAGGTCACTAGTGCAAACGCGTGTCCAGGTCACCAGCGTAGACTTGTATCCAGATCACTAGTGGAGACTTGTGTCCAGGTCACTAGTGGAGACTTGTGTCCAGATCTCTAGTGGAGACTTGTGTCCAGGTCACTAGTGGAGACTTGTGTCCAGATCACTAGTGGAGACGTGTCCAGGTCACTAGTGGAGACTTCTGTCCAGATCACTAGTGGAGACGTGTCCAGGTCACTAGTGGAGACGTGTCCAGGCCACTAGTGGAGACGTGTCTAGGTTACTAGTGGAGACGTGTCCAGGTTACTAGTGGAGACGTGTCCAGATCACTAGTGGAGACGTGTCCAGGTCACTAGTGGAGACGTGTCCAGGTCACTAGTGGAGACGTGTCCAGGTCACTAGTGGAGACTTGTTCAGGTCACTAGTGGAAACTTGTGTCCAGGTCACTAGTGGAGACTTGTGTCCAGGTCACTAGTGGAGACGTGTCCAGGTCACTAGTGGAGACGTGTCCAGGTCACTAGTGGAGACTTGTGTCCAGGTCACTAGTGGAGACTTGTGTCCAGGTCACTAGTTGAGACTTGTGTCCAGGTCACTAGTGGAGACTTGTGTCCAGGTCACTAGTGGAGACTTGTGTCCAGGTCACTAGTGGAGACGTGTCCAGATCACTAGTGGAGACGTGTCCAGGTCACTAGTGGAGACGTGTCCAGGTCACTAGTGGAGACGTGTCCAGGTCACTAGTGTAAACGCGTGTCCAGGTCACCAGCGTAGACTTGTATCCAGATCACTAGTGGAGACTTGTGTCAGGTCACTAGTGGAGACTTGTCAGATCTCTAGTGGAGACTTGTGTCCAGGTCACTAGTGGAGACTTGTGTCCAGATCACTAGTGGAGACGTGTCCAGGTCACTAGTGGAGACTTGTGTCCAGATCACTAGTGGAGACGTGTCAGGTCACTAGTGGAGACGTGTCAGGCCACTAGTGGAGACGTGTCAGGTTACTAGTGGAGACGTGTCAGGTCACTAGTGGAGACTGTCAGATCACTAGTGGAGACGTGTCCAGGTCACTAGTGGAGACGTGTCCAGGTCACTAGTGGAGACGTGTCAGGTCACTAGTGGAGACTTGTGTCCAGGTCACTAGTGGAAACTGTGTCAGGTCACTAGTGGAGACTTGTGTCCAGGTCACTAGTGGAGACGTGTCAGGTCACTAGTGGAGACGTGTCAGGTCACTAGTGGAGACTTGTGTCCAGGTCACTAGTGGAGACTTGTGTCCAGGTCACTAGTGGAGACTTGTGTCCAGGTCACTAGTGGAGACTTGTGTCCAGGTCACTAGTGGAGACTTGTGTCAGGTCACTAGTGGAGACTTGTGTCAGGTCACTAGTGGAGACGTGTCCAGGTCACTAGTGGAGACGTGTCAGGTCACTAGTGGAACTTGTGTCAGGTCACTAGTGGAGACTTGTGTCCAGGTCACTAGTGGAGACTTGTGTCCAGGTCACTAGTGGAGACTGTGTCAGGTCACTAGTGGAGACTTGTGTCAGGTCACTAGTGGAGACGTGTCAGATCACTAGTGGAGACGTGTCCAGGTCACTAGTGGGACGTGTCCAGGTCACTAGTGGAGACGTGTCCAGGTCACTAGTGTAAACGCGTGTCCAGGTCACCAGCGTAGACTTGTATCCAGATCACTAGTGGAGACTTGTGTCCAGGTCACTAGTGGAGACTTGTGTCCAGATCTCTAGTGGAGACTTGTGTCCAGGTCACTAGTGGAGACTTGTGTCCAGATCACTAGTGGAGACGTGTCCAGGTCACTAGTGGAGACGTGTCCAGGTCACTAGTGGAGACGTGTCCAGGCCACTAGTGGAGACGTGTCAGGTTACTAGTGGAGACGTGTCCAGGTCACTAGTGGAGACGTGTCCAGATCACTAGTGGAGACGTGTCCAGGTCACTAGTGGAGACGTGTCCAGGTCACTAGTGGAGACGTGTCCAGGTCACTAGTGGAGACTTGTGTCCAGGTCACTAGTGGAAACTTGTGTCCAGGTCACTAGTGGAGACTTGTGTCCAGGTCACTAGTGGAGACGTGTCCAGGTCACTAGTGGAGACGTGTCCAGGTCACTAGTGGAGACTTGTGTCCAGGTCACTAGTGGAGACTTGTGTCCAGGTCACTAGTAGAGACTTGTGTCCAGGTCACTAGTGGAGACTTGTGTCCAGATCACTAGTGGAGACTTGTGTCCAGATCACTAGTGGAGACTTGTGTCCAGGTCACTAGTGAGACTTGTGTCCAGATCACTAGTGGAGACTTGTGTCCAGGTCACTAGTGAACACCTATTTCCAGGTTCACTGTAAACAGGAAATAAGCTTCTTCTGTAGGTTCGCCGGTCTTGGCCAGAGTCTCTAGATGGTGACCCGGCGTGGAAATAAGTCACATGGGTTTTTAATCCTGCGAAGTTATGAGAAACTATAATAATAATAATAATAATTATTATTATTATTATTATTATTATTATTATTATTATTATTATTATTATTATTATTATTATTATTATTTCTCTTAACTCCGGAAGATTAAAAACCCAGGGTAACTCAAGAAAACCAGCAATGTGGCTTATTTCTACTGTGGTCCTTATTTCGTGCCGCATGATGCTTCCCTCAACAGTTTACTAACTCCTGGGTACTTACTAAGTGCTAGGTGAACAGGACAGCAGGTGTCAAGAGACCTGCCTGCACGTCTCACCTCCTCCAGGATACTATCGCTCCACCCCTGAGTGATGATAGCAGTGTGGACGACACCAGAGCAGTGATTGGCTGTGACAGGAAGTCCTTGGCTGTGCCAGGAATTGATGAAGTGCCAACGATGCCAGGAAAGAGCCGAAATTGGCACTGGTGTACCAAGGACAGCCAGTTACACACACTGCCAACATAAATGTGCCGTTGTGACTACCAACACTGAAGATGGAACACCACCAACACAGGTTCTACTGTTGTGACTACCAACACTGAAGATGGAACACCACCAACACAGTTCTACTGTTGTGACTACCAACACTGAAGATGGAACACCACCAACACAGTTCTACTGTTGTGTCTACCAACACTGAAGATGGAACACCACCAACACAGTTCTACTGTTGTGTCTACCAACAAATCCAACTAAACCACTTGTAGCTAACACAACAAACACCATAGTTTTGTAAATTTTCAATTGAATACACTGTAATTTCGAGATGCTTCCTCTTTGCATAATTTTATTGCAGCTCTTACTGTCCACTGATTGTCCGGGGACCACGAAGGGAAGGGAGAGGAGAGGAGGGGGAGAGAAGGAGGAAGGGAAAGAGGAGACGAGGGGAAGTAGAGGGAAGCAGGAGGAGGAGGGCAAAGTCAATGTCACCAGAGATGCATTTTAGCCAAAATGACGTCTGCGAGGTTTGATGTCTGAAGATTTCGACTGTGACGTCTGATGTCCTGAGAGTCTGCTGACTCTGGTGGGATATCT
>WNWK01033406.1:0-21176 GCA_009830355.1 Cherax destructor | reverse complement strand
CAAACATATCACAACACATATCACAAACACATATCACAAACACATATCACAAACACATATCACAAACACATATCACAAACACATATCACAAACACATATCACAAACACATATCACAAACACATATCACAAACACATATCACAAACACATATCACAAACACATATCACAAACACATATCACAAACACATATCACAAACACATATCACAAACACATATCACAAACACATATCAAAACAGTTATTAGACATAAATACATAAATTTACATGGGCAGTATGGAGTTTACGTTACTTTACTTAATTAATCAAAGTAGCAAGTATCAAAGTAGTATATTGGGCACAAAAATTTGCGTTAATTTAAATGTTGCAATGATAATTAAGGAGGTGACAGAGCGTCAGCAATTTTTTTTTATACTTTATTTAAATACATGTGATATACATTATGTAAATCTTACAATAACAAAAAACACATACAACAGTGTATGCCATATATCCCCTTTTATATTCTGAATATACATCCCACAAAAACAGGAAACAGCTATATACAATTCCTCCTCTCAGCATCCCATGTGGTGCAATGAATATATACAGTAGCAATACTTAAAGGCAATAATGCCTACCTTACAACTACATAATACTAAAACCCCAAATGAGAATGTTATAGCTCCTCAGGCCTCCACGGACCTTACTTCCATCCCAAAGCAAGTTTGTGCATAATCACATAATTTAAAAAACAAACATGGATAACAATCCATAATGCCACCCCCCCCTTTTATGTGAAGTCATCATTTCTTTTATTACATTGTATGATAGCATGACCACTTACATTCACCTCCTAACTCAAAACAATGCCCTAATTATATAATTAAATTACATCTTGAGGCGTGACTATGACTTTTCTAGTCATAAAACAGAGAGTACATATAAATGAACGCGCCTCGCCGTTTGCGCCAAGCATAATATATATACAAGGAGTTATACAATATCTTAAGACAAGTTACAATCTAGAACTGATCACCTACTTCATTAACATCATGACATCACAATGAATTAAATCCTAACCAATATTTAGTTACATTTTACAGATGTACTTATAATAAACTTAATAAATCATTACATATCCGTCAAGTCAATGTAGTACTTAAAAACCCTTAAATACCTGCAATAAGGCACACATATATGCATGGCAGTTCACACATCAACAGAAACCTAACATATTACATGATGTACAATTCCAAACCCAAAACTATAGGTATCCTTGCTAAACCTTGTTCCTGCACATACAGGTAAGAGCCCCTAAAAAACTGGTGGAACTGTCCAATACCTCAACACTAGGTATCCACCTCTCGTGATATGCATAGAACATAGTGTACAAACATATGATCATTTACTAGACTCCTTAGATTAGTGCAGGTTCCCATACATGCCTCTCACGCGCACCAACATTCATGCAGGGGTGCGCATTATAACGAACATGTCTCCTAAGGCACACAACAATCAAATAACTGCTGCAGCATATGGGCGATTGGCAAACCTGAGATTAGCATTTAGACATCTGATAAAGGAGTCGTTCACGACATTTTACACCACGTACGTCAGGCAGTTATTTGATTGATGTGTGCCTTAGGAGACATGTTCGTTATAATGCTTACCCCAAGATCCTTTTCTTTAAGTGACGTTTGCAGCCTTTGATTCCCTAACCTGTATGCCGTCTGGGGTCTTCTGTTTCCTTCCCCAATCTTCATGACCTTACAGGAGCCATTTGTTTGACCAGACTTGTAGTCTGTCCAGATCCCCTTGTAATCTTAACTGATCATCGTCCGCTTGTATTCTCCTCATCAGTTTCACATCATCAGCGAACAGTGACACTTCTGAATCTATTCCTTCCATCATGTCATTCACATATATAAGAAACAGCACCGGACCTAGGACTGACCCTTGTGGAACCCCACTCGACACATGCGCCCACTCTGACACTTCATCACGTACCAACACTCGTTGTTTCCTTCCTGTTAGATATTCTCTGATCCATTGCAGTACTTTCCCTATTATTCCTGCCTGCTCCTCTAATTTTTGCACCAGTCACTTGTGTAGTACTGTGTCAAAAGCATTCTTGCAGTCCAAAAAGATGTAATCTACCCATCCCTCTCTCTCCTGTCTTACTTCTGTTACCTTATCGTAGAACTCAAGTAGATTTGTGGCACAGGATTTCCCATCTCTGAAGCCGTGCTGATTGTCATGTATGAGCAAAATCTTTCAATATGTTCCACCACTCTTCTCCTGATGATCTTTTCCATACTATACAAGTCAGAGACACTGGTCGATAGTTTAACGTTTCATGTCTGTCTCCTTTTTTAAAAATTGGAACTACATTTGATGTCTTCCACGCCTCAGGCAATTGTCCAGTTTCGATAGAATTACTGAAGATTGCTGCTAGCGGTACACACAGTTCCTTTGCTCCTTCTCTTAGTATCCAAGGAGATATGTTATCTGGGCCCACCGCCTTTGAGGTATCTAGTTTAACTAGCAGTTTCATCACCTCTACCTTGGTTATGTGTATTGTGTCCAGCACCTGCTGGTGCACCCTACCTCCACGATTTTCTGGAAGCATCCCTGTTTCTACCGTAAATACTTCTCTAAATCTTGTGTTTAGTTCATCACATACTTCCTGGTCATTCTTTGTGAGCTCCCCTCCTTCTTTCCTCAGCATGATTACCTGGTCCTTGACTGTTGTTTTTCTCCTAATGTGACTGTATAACAACTTTGGTTCAGATTTGGCTTTTGATGCTATGTCGTTGTCGTATTGCCTCTGGGCCTCTCTCCTTATCCCAGCAAATTCATTTCTGGTTCTTCTGCTCAACTCCTTGTGTTCTTGAGTCCTTTGCCTTCTATACATTTTCCATGCTCTAGCACACTTGGCTTTACCCTCTTTACACCAGTTAAACCATGGGCTCACTCTGGTCTTACTATTTGTTCTGTTACCCTTTGGTATGAACTTCTCCTCTGCCTCCCTGAACTTAGTGGTAACTAGTTCCATCATTTCATTTACTGTCTTTCCCTCTAGTTCTCTTTCCCACTGCACTTCATGCAGGAAACTTCTCATTCCTATGTAGTCTCCTTTTTTGAAGTTCAGCTTCTCTCGTTGTTCCCGCGCTGCTGCATTCTCCATTTGTAACTCTACAAGGTATTCAAAACTCAGGACATCATGATAACTAGCGCCAAAGGGGTCTTTCGTGTGTGATATCCCCTATGTCTGAGCTATTCAAGGTGAATATAAGATCCACCCTCACTGCAACATCCTCTCCTCTCTCTCTGGTTGTATCCTTAACATGTTGGTGCATGAAGTTCTCCAATACAGTCTCCAACATCTTAGCCCTCCATGTTTCTGGTTCCCCATGTGGCTCTAGGTTTTCCCAGTCAATGTCTTTATGATTGAAATCCCCAATTATGAGTAATTTTGTCCTACCCATACCAGCCCTTCTGGTCACTTCAGCTAGTGTACCCACCATTGCCCTATTGTGCACATCATACTCTTGTCTTGCCCTCCTGTTGTTCAGTGGTGGGTTATACATCACTGTTATCATCACCTTTGGACCCCCAGTCTGAAGTGTTCTAACAATGAAGTCTTCTGTTTCCCTTCTGTCCATTCCTCCCACTTCCTCAAAACTCAACTGGTTTTTGATGAGGACCGCTACTCCTCCCTGTTATTCCATCTGCATTGGTGTACCATACCTTTAGCTTCTTTTACATTACTGTATTTTGGGAGATGGGAGAGGAAGGTGCATGCTGGGGAGGTGGGAGGCAGGGAAGATTATGGGAAGCTGCTGTGATTGTGAAATTAGTGCTTAGGGGGGAGGGGTGGAGGCTATGGTATGGGGTTTGTTTGTGGTTATTGTGTTTGGTTGATATGTGGTGACAGGGGTTGTGGGTTTCTAAAAACATGTGCTTGATGTTCCTCCAGAGGCTGTTCTTTCATGTCTGCCGTTGCCTGTCCTGTATCTCTTTCGTTCCACCGGTTTTGCCTTGCTCTCACTTTCAGTTGTTCCCTTTCTTTTCGTGTTTTGTCTCGATTGAGGTACACTTGTTGATATTCCTGAGTATTTTAACAGTAGCTTCTGTTGTAGTATCCTGTTCCTTACCACTTCCGTTTTGAATGTCAATTTGATAGGTCGATTTTTTCCCCTTGAATACCCCCCCAAGTCTGTGAAAATTTTCTACCTCAGATATGTCCTTCTCTCCTGTTTTACAATAATGCTCTTAATCTCTGTTTCCTCCCAATGCTTTCTTTCACCATAGATCTTCCCTTCAGCCTCCTAAAGCCCATGAATAATTATTGACCTCTCCCTCTCTTCTTAAGAAAAAAGGAACACTGCAGCAGGCCTACTGGCCCATGCGAGGCACGTCCATCACTCCCAGGCTTAGACCTGACTACCTGGAGTTAATCCTCTTCAGGTAAACTGCAGGTAGTCAGGTCACTTCCACTTAAAGAGCACGGAATAAGACCTAGTAGCACAAGCTAGTCAGGTCCAACTTACACCCACCCACACCCACTCATGTATTTATCAAAATTATTTTAACTACACAACGTCTTAGCTTCAATGACGGTACTCAGGAGTTTGTTCCACTCATCCACAACTCTATTACCAAACCAGTGCTTTCCTATATCCTTCCTGAATCTGAACTTTTCCAACTTGAAACCATTGCTGCGAGTCCTGTGTTGGCTGGATATTTTCAGCACGCTATTTACATCCCCTTTATTTATTCCTGTTTTCCATTTATATACCTCAATCATATCCCCCCTAATTCTACGCCTTTCTAGAGAGTGTAGATTCAAGACCCTCAGTCTATCCTCATAGGGAAGATTTCTGATACATGGGATCAACTTTGTCATCCTCCTCTGTACGTTTTCCAGTGCATTTATATCCATTCTGTATTACGGTGACCAGAACTGTGCAGCATAATCTAAATGAGGCCTAACCAAGGATAAATAGAGTTGAAGAACAACCTGAGGACTTCTATTATTTATACTTCTTGATATGAAGCCAAGGATTATGTTAGCTTTATTGCTAATACTTATCCACTGTTGTCTTGGTTTCAGATTACTGCTAACCAAAACTCCTAAATCCTTTTCGCAATCACTATTATTAAGATCTACATTATTCAGTTTATATGTAGCATGGTTATTGTCCTGACAAACATTTAGAACTTTGCGTTTGTCTACATTAAACTGCATCTGCCACTTCTCTGACCACTGCAATAGTCTATTCAAATCAACCTGGAGTGCTCTAATGTCCTCATTAGAATGAATTGGACGGCCTATTTTGGTGTCATCAGCAAATTTGCTTATGCTGCTATTTATTCCCTCATCTATGTCGTTTATGTAAATTGTAAATAACAAGCGACCCAAAACTGACCCCTGTGGGGCACCGCTAGAGACGTGCCCGATTTCTGATTTCTCCCCATTTATGCAAACTCTCTGCCGCCTATTTGTCAACCATGCCTCTACCCAGGAAAAATTTCTCCTCCTATTCCGTGTGCCTTAAGTTTCCTCAATAGTCTCTGATGTGGAACTCTAACGAAAGCCTTACTGAAGTCCATATACACAATATCATATTCATTACCATGATCAACCTCCTCAAACACCTTAGTGAAAAAAGTTAGTAAATTCGTAAGACAGGAACGCCCCTTAGTAAAACCATGTTGAGAGTCATTAATCAATTTATGCCTTTCAAGATGGCTACGAATGTATAGTTCGAAGGTAAGGAAGGACTTGTCACCTGCCTGGTAAATTGGTATTACATTTGCCATTTTCGACTTGTCTGGCACTATGCCAGTTTGTTATGATATATTGAAAAGTTTTGCCAAAGGCTTGCTAAGTTCCTCTTTACATTCCTTTAAAACTCTTGCAAACAGTTCATCAGGGCCTGGGGATGTGTTAGGTTTTAATTTTTCTATTTGTCTGAGGACCATGTCTCTAGTTACCCCAATCGAGCACAGTTTATTATCTTCCTGTTCTACATAATTTATTATTTCTGGAATTTCGCTAGTATTTTCCTGAGTAAAAACTGATAGGAAGTAAGTACTGAAAATTTCACACATATCCTTATCACTGTCAGTTATCTGAC
This sequence comes from Cherax destructor, assembly GCA_009830355.1. NCBI lineage: Eukaryota > Metazoa > Arthropoda > Malacostraca > Decapoda > Parastacidae > Cherax > Cherax destructor. The sequence goes on along the minus strand of WNWK01033406.1, from coordinate 15,054 downwards.
CTGAGTTACTCTTAAGTGGGCCTATCTTGTCCCTAATCTTACTTCTGTATACCTGAAAGAACCCTTTTGGGTTAGTCTTTGAATCCCTTACAACCTTAGCCTCGTAATCCTTTTTTTGCTTTTCTTATTCCTTTTTTTTTATTTCTCTCTTTAACTGAAAATATTGATTTCTTATATGACCATCTCCTCTTTTGATACTCCTATATGTGCCTTTGTTTTGACCAATGAGGTGTTTTAATCTATTGTTCATCCATTTAGGATCCATTTTTGTTAGATCTAATTTCCCTACTCGGAACAAAAGTTGTCTGGGCAGCTAGAACTACGCTCTGGAAAACGTCATATTGGCAACCAAAACCACCTACCTGACCCATAGTCAGATCATCCCAATTACTCAGACCCATGAAGTCGGCTACACGAAAGTCTAGAACAGAGACTTGATTGCAGTTATCTGGGTAATTCCATGATATATTGAAACTAAGTGATTTGTGATCGCTTTCCCCAAGCTCATCATTAACCTCAAGATTATTAATTAGTGATTCTTTGTTGGCAAGAACCAAATAAAGCAAGTTGCTACCTCTAGTTGGTTCTGTCACAAACTGTTTTAAAAAACAATCCTGAATCGTATCAAGAAAGTCACTAGACTCAAGATTTCCTGTCACATTGTTCCAATCAATTTGTCTAAAGTTAAAATCACCCATTAACACAACATTTTCATATCTAGACGCTTTATGAATTTCGTCCCATAGCAGCTTACTGCACTCCCTATCCAGACTTGGGGCCCTGTAAATCACAAGCAAAATTAATTTTTCACGACCCTCGAGAAACTGTAGCCAAACAGATTCTGTGTCCGATGTTTCTAATCTTATATATTGTCTAACACAACAATTTAAATTATCTCTGAAATACATCGCCACTCCACCACCCTTCCTGTTGACCCTATCACTGTGGAATAGTTTATATCCCTGTATGTTGCACTCAGAAGGCATTTCTCTATCTTTCAGGTTGAACCAGGTCTCTGTTATAGCAATAATATCTATATTACCTGCACTTGCAAGTAATCTTAGCTCATCTATCTTATTTCTTAGACTCCTACTATTTGTATAGTAAAGCTTAAAGGAGCTAGTCACTCGTTGCCCTCTACTATCTCTCTTTGTTTGTTGATCAATTGCTTTGCCTTTAATAGCAACTTTATTTTGAACATTGTCTTTTAAACATATCCCTGAGGTATCCTGCTGTTTCCAACCCTAATACTACAGCCTGTGTTTTTCCTGCAAACACCCATACCTGTATAATCTATCAGTTTAAAGTTCTAGACAAGTCTCCAATGACCCCCTCAATCGAATTGGCTAATGCAACCACTCCAACCCCAGAGAGATGAACCCCATCCCTTGCATACTTATCATGTTTGTCATTGAATTTGTCCCAGCTATCAATGAATGGGATTGCAAGTTCCTTGCAGTACCTGTCTAGCCAGCAATTTGTACCAATTGCCCTAGACATCCATTCATTGCCCACTCCCCATCTAGGCAAAATGCTTCATATGATTGGGATCCCTCCCTTAGACCTGACTACTTTTTCTTTTCTCTCAGTATCTCTGGATCTGATTTAAGCATCTCCTTTGTTGTTTCCCTTATCATCTCCTGGACACTCTGATGACCTGATAGTACTTCTGCTAAAGACTTCTCAGCTCCATCCCCTCCTTCAGTCCCCTCCCTGCCTGCTGATGTTCCCATTTCAGTCGCCTTACTCCTTTCGGACCTCATCTTTATATCTTGCTTCAGCACATCCATTTCTTCCCTCAGTCTTTGTATCTTTGCCTCAGCTACTACAGCTCGTGATTCCCACCTTTTGCTCTCTTGCAGATATCTTCTCTAACATGTTATTGTAAAGCTCATTTAACCTTTTTTCCAATTCTTGGTCCATTTTGTTCCTGAGCCGTTCTACCCATTCTTCCTTTTCAGATCAACCATCCTCAGTTCCCTTGCCTTTACGTCCTCCCTTTTGAGATCCCATTTTTTATCCTGTTAGGATGCTCTAGCTCCTTCAGCTTTGTGTAAAAATGGGTGTGTGGTGGAGGGGAGGGATTTATGATCTAATGTGTTAGGTTAGGTTTGTCTGAGTAGTGCATATGTCAGTACTCACTTAGTTGTACTCACCTAGTTGTGGTTGCAGGGGTCGATTCATAGCTCCTGGCCCCTCCTTTTCACTGGCCGCTACTGGGTCACTCTCCCTTTGCTATGAGCCGTATCATACCTCTTCTTAAAACTATGAATGGATCCTGCCTCCACTACATCACTTCACAAACTATTCCACTTCCTGACAACTCTGTGACTGAAGAAATACTTCCTAACATCCCTGTGATTCATCTGAGTCTTCAACTTCTAGCTGCGCCCTCTTGTTGTTGTGTCCCATCTCTGGAACATTCTGTCTCTGTCCACCTTGTCAATTCCTCTCAGTATTTTATGTCGTTATCATGTCCCCCCTTTCTCTCCTGTCCTCCAGTGTCGTCAGGTCGATTTCCCTTAACCTCTCCTCGTAGGACATACCCCTTAGCTCCGGGACTAGTCGTGTTGCAAACTTTTGCAGTTTCTCTAGTTTCTTTATGTGCTTGGCTAGGTATGGGTTCCAAGCTGGTGCTGCGTACTCCAGAATGGGCCTAACGTACACAGTGTACAGGGTTCTGAACGATTCCTTATTAAGATGTCGAAATGCTGTTCTTAGGTTTTCTAGGCGCCGGATGCTGCAGCAGTTATTTGGTTTATGTATGCCTCAGTTAGTTACCATTTTGTCCTAGGCACATGTCGATTAGACACTAGGCCTGTTGTATGTTGTGTGTGTGTGTGTGTGTGTGTGTGTGTGTGTAGTGTGTGTGTGTGTGGTGTGTGTAGGTGTGTGTGTGTAGGTGTGTGTGTGTAGGTGTGTGTGTAGGTGTGTGTGTGTGTGTAGGTGTGTGTGTGTGTGAGGTGTGTGTGTGTGTAGTCACCTAATTGTACTCACCTAATTGTGGTTGCAGGGGTCGAGACTCAGCTCCTGGCCCCGCCTCTTCGCTGTCCGCTACTGGGTCTCTGCTCTCCCTGCTCCATGAGCTTTATCATACCTTGTCTTAAAACTATGTATGGTTCCTGCCTCCACTATATCTTTCTCTAGACTATTCCACTTCCTGACTACTCTGTGGCTGAAGAAATCCTTCCTAACATCCCTTTGACTCATCTGAGTCTTCAGCTTCCAGTGTGTCCCCTTGTTTCTGTGTTCCTCTCTGGAACATCCTGTCACTGTCTACCTTGTCGATTCCCGCAGTATTTTGTATGTCGTTATCATGTCTCCTCTGACCCTTCTTTCTCCAGTGTTGTTAGTCCTATTTCCCTCAACCTTCTTCATAGGACAGACCCATGAGTTGTAGGCACTAACCTTGTCGCAAACCTTTGCACTTTCTCTAGTTTCTTTACGTGCTTGACCAGGTGTGGGTTCCAGACTGGTGCTGCATATTCTAGTATGGGCCTGACTACACGGTGTACAGTGTCTTGAACGATTCCTTGTTAAGGTAACGGAACGCTAATCTTAGGTTTGCCAGTCGCCCATATGCTGCCGCAGTTATCTGGTTGATGTGGCCTCGGAGACGTGCTTGGCGTTATACTCACCCCAAGGTCTTTCCCTTTGCCGAGGTTTGTAGCCTTTGTCCGCCTAGCCTGTACTCTGTCAGTGGTCTTCTTTGCCCTTCTCCGATCTTCATGACTTTGTATTTGGTGGGATTGAATTCGAGAAGCCAGTTGCTAGACCAGATGTCAAGCTTGTCCAGGTCTGTTTGCAGTCCTGCTTGGTCCTCTTCCGATGTGATTCTCTCATAATTTCACATCATCTGCGAACAGAGACATTTCTGAGTCTATCCTTCCGTCATGTCGTTTACATATACCAAGAATAACACTCGGTCCTAGGACTGTGAGTGTATGAGTGTACGGTGTGTGTTGTGTGTGTGTGTGTGTGTGTGTGTGTGTGTTTGTATGTGTGTGTGTGTGTGTGTGCATCGCGTCTCAGTCTTTGAAAAGAGGAGGGTCATGCTAGACCACTACTCTTTGAAGATTATAGAAACATTTCACACCCTATTCACATTAATATACACTATATTTAATACTTACTGGTGTACACGTGTGTTAGTGTGTGCGTGCACGTTTACTAGCTTGTCGTTCTTTGAGAACAAAGGTGGGGGGTCGCTAGGCTACACAACTCTTCTGAAGATTTGAAATCACTTACTAAATATTGTCAAGGTTATCCTATCTATCTGCTGGCACTAAAAGTTAGGGAGAGAGTGATGGTATAGCATACAACCAGCAGGGCAAGACACTGACACTTTAGAAACCAACCAAAAATTGCTGCCACACATAGGCAAGTGACGTCGTCTGCACAACAATGGTTTGTAACTCCCTCCGTAGATTTTATCATGCATAAAAAATTTGGTATTCACTCTTTTTCCTTTAGTATTATGGTCATAACAAATCTGATACTAACTGTAGTCACAACACCAACTGCTGGGGATTGACTAATTTTTTCTTTCATTATTTACTGTATCACTCGTTTATGACTTTATTACTACACTGCTGCTATAACCAACCAGATATTTGCATTTATTTTTATTTAAGGTCCCAACCTTGACCCATTAAATATGATTGTTTTGATTATTTGTGTCAACACTGTCGCCGGCACTGACCAGCTGATTGCTACCCTCCCTCACACACCTTCCAGTAAAATCACCAGCATTCAAATTTAAATTGTAAAATTCTTGATCTTATCACATTATTCACACTCTAGAAAGCTGTTACACTCTTGTAGGTATGTTCACTGATTCAATCACGTACTATGACCGCTAATAATAACGTAGGACACCTGCTAGACGCTAAATCCCGGGAGCACTATTAACGATACTGCTTCACGCGTGTGTGTGTGTGTGTGTCGCGTGTTAGTGTGTATGTTTTTTTTATATTTATCGTGAGTAGATCCTTGTCATGTATGTAATATATATCCCACGTAGCATTCTGTAGTGTTTTCAACAGTTTAATTTTGAAAAATCTAATGATTAAAAGATAAACTTACCTCGTAATATTATGTAATGTCTTACTTGTAATAACATAAATTTTAAAATACCCTTGCGTCTTAGCACGAAATGTACTTATAGGTTTGTAATGATAAAATTTTTTGTAAGCAGAGGTAGTGAGTAATAAAATTTTTGATGTGGCCCCCCATTAAAGGGAAATCAGGCAAGAGTTCCCCCCTTCACCTACGAAAGTGGTAGATTTCCCCACTTCACCTATAAAAAGAGGTAGACTTCCCACTTTGCCTACGAAGATGGGAGGGTTCCACTCCCCCACTTCCCTAAAAGTGGTAGATTTCCCCACTTCACCTACGAAGGGGTAGGCCTTTCCCTCACCTCACAACTCATGGGCACCCACACTTGGGGAGTGAGCAGATGTCAGGGGGGATGACACAGACAGGGGCTGGACCTTCTCACAGATCTGATTCACTCTTTACGGGTGATGTGGTGAAATAGATTACGACGAGAACTTTGGGGGGTGATCCACTAACCCGATTCGCCGGGTTCGCCCAAAAGAACCATGAACCAACGACCGGATTCAAACGGATCCGTTGAAAACAAGGTATCCTCTGATAAATTCATAAGCTGACGGGGTTTTTCACACCCTCGTTAAACACCCAAACAGCAACTACAACAAAAAAGATACAATACAAATAGACAGATCTAAAAACCCGGGTTGCCCATTGCCCCGGGAAAAAGGGGGAAAAAAGGACCGGATTAAGGATTCCCTTGGGAAAAAAACCAAAAAAGGAATCAATAACCATGTCCTAAAATTTTAAAAAACTTTTGCCAGAAAAAGTAACTCTGTGGTTTTGAGACCTAAAAGAACTTTCCCCTTAAGATGAAAAAGAAGATGAAACTAGAAAGAAAAACGCCCCCAACAAAAGGTCACGAGTTTGATAAATATATCTGAAATAGTAGAGGGGATGGAATGAAATTAAAATTGAACTTAAACTGAAGGAATTTACGGAGACAAGAATTGGGGAAGAACAAAACCAAAAGGTTGAAAAAAAAAAATTTCCTCTTATCCAAATCTAAGGGAAAAAAAAACTCCATTTGGGGGCCCCTTTGTTGGGGGGGATGGGCTAAAGTGACGCCAAGAAATAGTGATATAAAAGTCCCAAAGTTTCATGTTGGAGCCCGCTCAGAATGGGTCGAAAACCCAAATAATTTCCCTTTGAAAAAAAGAAAAAATTTGGCATCTAAAAAACCGGATTTTTAACTAAAGATTTGGGCAAAATACATCCTATCCCTCCCCCGGCCAAAGGGAACTGTGTTTCAAAATTCAAAAACCCCATCGCGTCCTTCAATTCTATGGAAGGGAGCTAACGGGTCATCCCAACACAAAAAAAAAACCTTGCCCCCCCAAAGGGGGCAAAAGCAATTGCAAAGAACTACGACCGATGCCTAAATCCCAAAAAAAAAAATTTTGAGAGGTTTAAGAAGCAAATCCCCAAAACCACCTAGATACCCTAAACCAAACCCAAAAAAGGAGGCGGGTGTCCTTGTCCCACCCTACCCCAGACGGGTCCGGGATCTTTGGGGGTAAAAAAAAACGATGTGTTCCGATTTTTTAAAAAAACTTTCCAAGTGTGCCCAGGGTAATAAAGGAAAAAAAGGAAAAGTTGGAGATGGATTATAACTTTTTGACAAATAAACACAGAGTAATGAAAAAGTAAAGCCCCGACGCCACGGGAAAACTCTGTTCCCGGCCCCCCCTTTTTCCCCCCTTTTCTAATCCCTTTTCCTTCTTTTTGCAGCAGATTGGATGTCTTCGCGGACATAACCAAATCTTAAAGGGGCCAAAACAATATGAAGTTAAGGAGAAATTTCAACTCTCGATATGGAAAACTGAAAATAAAATTATCGGATACACAATTCAACCAACATAGAGCAGAAAGAAATGTAAGATAGGGAGTGATATGTCAGAGGATCTCCCTTTAAAGACTGAACAAGTAATCATCGGCTAGGAAAATGATAGGATGGATAAGGAGAACCTTCAAAACTGGGGGAGCAACCCCATGATGACCTCTTCAAATCCTTGTTCTCTCGGCTGGAATTGCTGGCACTAAGACCTCAAGGCTGGACATTGCAGACCTTTGGAGAATGTCAAAACTTTCAGGCAGCATACATGTAAGATAAAGCACCTAAATCACTGGGAACGGTTGAAGGTCTGATCTGTATTCCCTGGACAGCAGGCGAGAGATACATGATATATACAATTGGAATGTCCTGGAGCGATTGGTACCAAGCCTGCCACGGAAATCACTCCCTATGAAACAAAAGACTCGGCAGGAGATGCAACATTCCTCCGATGAAAAGCAGGGCGCCACGAGTACACTGAGAGACAACACATGGAAGTGTCCGGGGCCCAAGACTGTTCAACTGCCTCCCAGCATACATTAGGGGATTACCATAGACCACTGGCTGTCTTCAAGAAGGCACTGGACAGGCATCTAAAGTCAGTACCTGACGAACTGGGCTGTGGTTCGTACGTCAGTTTGCGTGCCGCCGACAGAAACAGCATGGTTGATCAGACCCTGATCCACCATGAGGCCTGGTCTCAGACCTGGCCGCAGGGGCGTTGACCCATGAAACCCTCTCCAGGTAAACTCCAGGCCCCTCAGTCGTGTGAGCAAGACTTGAGGATGTATATTTGCATACTTATAGGAACTATTTTTTAAGTCAGTTGACTGAAATGTTTGCTGCATCACCACTCGATGTGTCACTAAGGATTCACACAATTGTTAATATTAGAACATTTAGGTAAAATATAATAGGTGCAGATGAATTTGGGAAGTTTGTAATAAATTTGCCTTTTGAAATTGTTATTGAGGAGGAAAATATTTGATCGATGGTTGGAAACGATATTAGAAAGAAATGAGTCAGAAATACAAGTTAGGGAAGGTTTTAGTTGCATTATAGAATATATTGAATCATTCAGTTTATAATATGTAAAGGTAAACTAAAATTTCAACTCGGGTCTTATATGGATTACCCCAAGAAAATGAGAGGGAGTCAATATATTTTTAATTCTGAGATTAACGATCGAATGTTTGTACTGCAAGTTTTGCCGCATATAATTGCCATAAAAAGAACATAGCATGGAAACATAGCCAAAGCAGTTAATAATAAGAATGGATGCATGAAGCACGCAAAATCGAGTATAGATGACTTTCCCATCACACGTGATAAGTTAGCTTTATTGGAAAAGGAAAATAAGGTCTAATTATATGTTAATAAATTAAGGCAAGACAAAGATGGGGATTTTGTGTCTATGTGTCGAAAGGGCAAAAAAAATTAAGAACAATATCATGTGTGCATTAATGATGAATGAATCACACTTGGTCTTGATTAAAGATTTTGATGCTTATGTCATAACGATAATGAATGAACGTGGTGATATTAAGTCTGGGAAGATAACCTAAGCATCACAGATCCTAACCTATGTCTAGAACAAATTAACTCTGTGGCACTTGAGGTTTGCTCAAGGCAAATTTCCTTAAGGAAAAGGAGAAGATGTAAACTAGAAAGACAAAGGCGAAGACAAAGAATAACAGAGAGGCTACAAGAGACCAATATATCTGAAATACGTAGGGAGACACTGGTCAAAGAAATAACAAACATCGAACTAAACCTAAAGGAATCTTACATGAATCAAGAAACGTGGGAAGAACTAAAAGCCATAAATGAAATTGAAAGAAACCCAAAGTATTTATTTTCTTATTCCAAATCAAAGTCGAGAACAACATCCAGTATTGGGCCCCTACTAAAACGGGATGGGTCCTACAGAGATGACAGCAAGGAAATGAGTGAGTTACTAAAGTCTCAGTATGACTCAGTTTTTAGCGAGCCGCTAACCAGACTGAAAGTCGAAGACCTAAATAATTTTTTTATGAGAGTGCCACAGAACTTGGTAGACGCAAACCTATCTGGCATTACCCTGACGCCAAATGACTTCGAAAAGGCGATAAATTACATACCCATGAACTCCGCCCCAGGCCCAGACTCATGGAACTCCGTGTTCATCAAGAACATGCTTTTAACGTCCTATGGAGAGGGAGCATGGACACTGGGGTTGTCCCGCAGTTACTAAAAACAACAGACATAGCCCCACTCCACAAAGGGGGCAGTAAAGCAATAGCAAAGAACTACAGACCAATAGTGCTAACGTCCCATATCATAAAAATATTTGAAAGGGTTCTAAGAAGCAAGATCGCCACTCATCTAGATACCCATCAATTACACAACCCAGGGCAGCATGGGTTTAGAGCAGGTCGCATCTGTCTGTCCCAACTACTGGATCACTATGACAAGGTCCTGGATGCTCTGGAAGACAAACAGAATGCAGATGTTATATACACAGACTTTGCAAAAGCCTTTGACAAGTGTCACCATGGTGTAATAGCACACAAAATGCGTGATAAAGGAATAACAGGACAAGTTGGTAGATGGATCTATAATTTCCTAACAAATAGAACATACAGAGTAGTAGTCAACAGAGACGGCTGAGGCGGCTACAGTGAAAAGCTCTGTTCCACAAGGCACAGTACTCGCTCCCATTCTGTTCCTCATCCTCATATAGGACATAGACATTGATATCAGCCACAGTGCTGTGTCTTCCTTTGCAAATGACACCCGAATTTGCATGACAGTGTCCACCATTGAAGACACTGCAAGACTCCAAGCAGACATCAACCAAATCTTTAAATGGGCTGCAGAAAACAATATGAAGTCCAATGATGAGAAATTTCAAATACTCCTATATGGAAAACGTGAGGAAATTAAAGTCTCATCGGAGTATAAAACAAATTTCAACCACATAATAGAGCGAGAAACTAATGTCAAAGACCTGGGAGTGATCATGTCAGAGGATCTCACCTTCAAGGATCATAACACTGTAGCAATAGCATCTGCTAGAAAAAATGACAGGATGGAACAAGGTCGCTTGTTCTATCTAGGCTGGAATATTGCTGTACTCTAACTGCACCTTTCAAAGCAGGTGAAATTGCTGACCTAGAAAATGTGCAGATAACCTTCACGGCACACATAACTGCGATAAACCACCTCAATTACGGGGAACGCTTGAAGTTCCTAAACCTGTACTCCCTGGATCGCAGGCGGGAGAGATACATAATTATATACACTTGGAAAATTCTAGAGGGATTAGTACCAAACTTGCACACGAGAGTCACTCCCAACGAAAACAAAAGACTCGGCAAACGATGTAACATCCCCCCAATGAAAAGCAGGGGTGGCAATAGCACCCAGCATACATAAGGGGAATTACCAATAAACCCCTAGCTGTCTTCAAGCAGGCAACTAAACATAAGAATTTACTCCCGTATTCACGACACCAATCAAATCTAGCCCCTCCCACTCATATATTTGTCCAATCTCTTTTTAAAGCCACCTAAGGTCCTAGCCTCTATCACCCTACTCGGAAGATTGTTCCACGCATCTACAACTCTGTTCGAAAACCAGTACTTCCCTATGTCCTTTCTAAATCTAAATTTATCCAATTTAAATCCGTTATTTCTGGTTCTTACTTGGTTCAATATCCTCAGTATTTTATTAATATCTCCTTTGTTTATGCCCATCATCCACTTGTACACCTCAATGATATCTCCCCTCATTCTACGTCTCTCCAGAGAGTGGAGATTCAACGCTCTAAGTCTATCTTCATATGGGAGATTTCTTATACTGTAAATCATTTTAGTCATTCTTCTTTGTATGTTCTCCAATGAATCTATATCCATCCTGTAGTAAGGAGACCAAAACTGAGCTGCATAATCCAAATGAGGTCTCAATAGTGATGTATAGAGCTATAAAATAACTTTTGGACTTATGTTGATTATACTTCTTGATATAAATCCTAGTAATCTGTTAGCCTTATTGCGCACACTTAGGCACTGTTGTCTTGGCTTTAGATTTTTGCTTACAATGACTCCCAAGACTTTTTCACATTCTGTATGATCAAGCTCTACTTCACCTAGTTTATAAATTCGAGGGATATTTTCATTACCAAGGACTAGTACCTTACACTTGTCCACATTTAACTTCATCTGCCACTTTTCAGACCAAGACATTAATTTGTCCAAATCCTCCTGGAGTTCATTGGTATCCTCCTCAGAATGAATCATACGGACTATTTTTGTATCATCAGCAAATTTACTCATGTCACTTGCAATTCCTTCATCAAGGTCATTTATGTAAATTATGAACAACAATGGGCCTAAAACTGATCTTGTGGAACGCCACTAGTGACTAATCCCCATTCAGATGTGACCATATTAATGGAAACTCTCTGCTTTCTATTGGTAAGCCATGCCTCTATCCATGCTAGAACTTTACCTCCTATACCATGAGCTGCCACCTTTCTTAAGAGTCTCTTGTGAGGTACTCTATCGAAGGCCTTACTGAAATCCAAGTAAACTATATCATATTCTTTATCACTGTCTACTGCCTCAAATGTTTTATTAAAAAACGTCAGTAAATTTGTCAGGAAGGAACGACCTCTCGTGAACCCATGCTGAGATTTATTAATCAAATTATGTTCTTCAAGGTGACTTCTAATAATATCAGTTGTAATTGACTCTAATAATTTGCCTACTATAGATGTGAGGCTTATTGGACGGTAATTTGATGGAATTGACTTATCCCCTGATTTGAATATAAGAACTACATTAGCTATCTTCCACATCTCTGGCACAACACCAGTTAGGATGGACATATTAAACACATTCGTTAATGGCTGACTAAGTTCCATCTTGTATTCTTTAAGTACCCTGGAAAACAACTCGTCAGGTCCCGGGGACTTATTTTGCTTCAGTTTATCTATCTGTTTGATAACCATGTCCCTCGTGACACTAATATTAGTTAATTTGAATTCTTCAGGAACTGAATAATTGTTAATTTCTGGAATCTCATTTACGTCTTCTTGTGTAAAGACTGACAAAAAATATTCATTAAATAGAGAACACATTTCCAGTTCGTTATCCTCAGCTGTCCATTCCCAATTTTCAGAGGTCCTACCTTTTCCCTCACCTTCGTCCTATACACTTGAAAGAACCCTTTTGGATTAGTCTTTGATTCATTAGCAACCTTAATCTCATAGTCACGTTTAGCCTATCTAATCCCCTTTTTTACTTGTCTTTTCAACTGAACATATTGGTCAATAAGGTTAACATCTCCTCTTTTGATGCGCCTATAAATTCCTCTTTGCTCCCCTAATAGATGTTTTAGCCTCCTGTTAATCCATTTGGGATCGTTATTATTTGACCTAAATTCTCTCTGGGGAATAAACATACTCTGTGCACGTTGTACATTATTAAGAAAAAAATCATAAACGCATATCCCATCGTAATCGTTAGCTAGATTACCCCAGTCGAGATTAGACAGGTGTTCTCTAAGTCCAGTATAGTCGGCAGAACGAAAATCAGGAACTTTTACCGTATTATCCCTATTCTCATACTCCCAGGTAATATTAAAAGTAATCGATTTGTGATCACTTGCGCCAAGCTCTTCATTGATCTCCAGATTATTTACAAGGGTTTCTTTATTGGACAAGACTAGGTCGAGCAAATTTTTACCTCTGGTAGGCTCCGTCACACACTGCCTCAGAAAACAGTCCTGAACTTCTTCCATAAAGTCACTGGACTCCAGATTACCGGTCAAAGAAGTCCAGTCAATTTGACTAAAGTTAAAATCCCCTACTATCACTACGTTATTGTGTCTAGAATCCCTAACAATTTCGTCCTAAAGAAGTCTCCCTCTATCGTGATCCAAGCCTGGAGGTCGGTATATTACACCTAGAATCAGTTTTTCTTGACCTTTTAGAAACTCTACCCAAACAGATTCTGTTAATGATCCATCTATTTTTATGCCTGTTTTTATGCAGCAATTTATATTTTCTCGTACATATAATGCAACTCCACCCCATTTCCCATTATATATATCTAAATGGAACAACTTAAACCCCTGAATATGACACTCAGCAATCATATCCCGACTCTTTATATTATACCATGTTTCAGTTATTGCAATGACATCAAAGTTCCCAGCACATGCTACCAAACGTAATTCGTTAATTTTATTTCTGGCGCTTCGACAGTTAGTGTAAAATACATTGATATGTATCTTCTTGTGAACCTTTTTCATATTCAGCTTTTGTTTTACACAATTTCTGTTACTACCATTACCCTGTGTTACTCGATTACTGTTATTGTTAAGATTTATGATATCAAAGCCTGAATCAATATTTTGACCCTCATTATTCACCATTCCTAAACCCATACCTCTAACTAATCCTAGTTTAAAGCCCTAACAACATCCTCAACTGAGCTAGAGAGAAATCCTACACCTGCCCTGGATAAGTGAAACCCATCCCTGGCATACATGTCATTTTGGCCATAGAAGTCGGTACATGACCAGCCAGGCTGTGGTTCGTACGTTGGACTGCGTGCGGCCAGCAGTAACAGCCTAGTTGATCAGGCCCTGATCCAACATGATGCCTGGTCACAGACCGGGCCGTAGGGGCGTTGACCCAGGTATACTCCGCGTCAGTAAACACTTGTCCTGTTTCCTGACAAACCTAACCTGAGATGTGTATATCTCTGTGTATACAACGAGAGATGTATTTGTCTCTGTGTATACAACGATAGATGTATTTGTCTCTATGTATACACTGAGATATGTATTTGTATCTGTGTATACAACGAGAGATGTATCGCTGTGTGTATTACAATGAGTTAAATTATTCTTGTTTAGTGGTGAAAAACTTACTAACATCCTTAATGACCCTATTGTATTCGATAGGCTTGAAACCCCACTGACCAACCATCCCAGACCCTAATTTAAAAAAAAAAAAATAATAATAATACAAAATTCGCAAATATTCCTAAATTGCAAGGTGAGTTTTGCAATAATTTCCACAGATATGAGGAGAGAGCATGATTGCATGTTACTATTTTTAATATATATCAAAATATAGACGAGATGGAGGAAATATTGAAGAGTGTGTTGTATCTTGAGTGTGTTGTATCTTGAGTGTGTTGTATCTTGAGTGTGTTGTATCTTGAGTGTGTTGCATCTTGAGTGATACATCTTGAGTGTTGCATCTTGAGTGTGTTGGTGGAGGGTGTTGTTGGTGGAGGTTGTTGTTGGTGGAGTGTGTTGCTGGTGGAGGGTGTTGCTGGTGGAGGGTGTTGCTCGTTGAGGGTGTTGTTGGTGGAGGGTGTTGTTGAAGGTTTTTGTTGGTGGAGGGGGTTGTTGGTGGATGGTGTTGTTGGTGGAGGGTGTTGTTGGTGGAGGGTGTTGTTGGTGGAGGGTGTTGTTGGTGGAGGGTGTTGCTGGTTGAGGGTGTTGCTGGTTGAGAGTGTTGCTGGTTGAGGGTGTTGTTGGTGGAGGGCGTTGTTGAAGGTTTTGTTGGTGGAGGGTTGTTGGTGGAGGGTGTTGTTGGTGGAGGGTGTTGTTGGTGGAGGGTGATGTTGGTGGAGGGTGTTGCTGGTGGAGGGTGATGTTGATAAAGGGTGGGCTTTTGAGCCAAGGGAATGCAGCTGTTTCTTCGGTTAAAGGTAATAGGTAATGAGCTGTTTCCTCGGATCAAGGTAGTTTTGATCCGAGGTAATGTAGCCATTTTCTTGGATCAAATGTAATTTTTATACTGTTCTCCAGCTCTCTGTAGGACCCTTACGTTGTTAGGGTTTTCCTTTAAGTTTAATTGTAAGTTTCACTCAGTTTCAGTTGGTTTCACTCAGTAAGTTTCACTCAGTTTCAGTTTCACACAGCTTCAATAAGTTTCACACAGCTTCAGAAAGTTTCACTCAGTTTCAGAAAGTTTTACTCAGTTTCAGAAAGTTTCACTCAGTTTCACGTTGTTTCGTTCTTTTCCAACTGTTATTTAAAAATCTTTTGAAGGAAAATAAATCACACACACACACACACACACACACACACACACAACACACACA
>WNWK01033405.1:0-21178 GCA_009830355.1 Cherax destructor | reverse complement strand
ACCTCGATCTCTTGCTACCCCCCCTCCCTGCACAATCCACCGTCATCTTGCACTCCATACCCTACTAATCGTCCATCTCCCTCTTACAACCCACTCTCCCTGCATCCTACAATAACCTGCAGCGCTGTATAACCCCTGTGGTTTAGCGCTTCTATTTGATTATAATAATAATAATCCTTTTGGATAATAGTATTCTTTATTGGCCTTGTATATTTCAAATTCCCTCAGGATTCTAGTATTCCTTATAACATTGGGAAGTGGTTTATTGTTCAGAATTATCTGCATTTATTATTTTAGCAAATCCAAATTAACCAGTCTCAGCGTAATGTGATGTTTTCAGCAGAACTGCAGTTGCTTATTAGGTGTAATTTCAGTATGGTTTACTGTAGCTATTTTATGAAATATTAAGAAAGTAAACCATTTTGATACCTCATCTTAAGGCTTTTTGAATTGTTGTTGAGCTAAACATAGCACTATTTCAGAAGCATATTTTTAGAAGATAAAAGAAATTTTTTATGCATGTGTATATATATGGACATATCTACGTGTGATACATGTACACATGCTTGCATGCAGATACACACACAGGGTCTATGAGCTAGAACTCTACTTCCACAAACAATGTTAGGCGAGTACACATAGTAATATATAATAACATCACTCTATTGTGTTTTACATTCTCATGCTGTATATTGAAACATGCAGGTGGCAGCTGCTGGACACAATACATGACAGCCAAACCAACATGTTGAATTCATTAGCAAATGTTCTTTAGTGCAGCTTTTTGGCCTTATGAAGGTGAAGATGGCCAGTAACCAGAGTGTCCAGCAACGATTTTGTATTTGCAATCCTGCTCTGACAATTTTTTTTTTTATATATATATCAGCAATAAACAATTTGTCATAAAATTGTATAGACAAAAAAGTAACAAGTTAATGAATAGTTTGCTAGTACTGTAATATATGTATTAAGCTATATTTATCATAGAATTGAAAGAATATAAAAAGTGAAAATAAACGAGTAAATAAAAATATTTTCTTTTTATCTAAACCTGCTGTTAGCATTTACTGAGACACACATCAAGGTAAAGTTATTTTTGTTAAGAATACAGTAGTATTGTAAGACAAATCAAATAGTACACATTAATTACTGAAATTTTATTGCTTTGCATACAGACTCAATTTTACACCAACTTGTATTTTGTATTCTAACCCATACCGAGTGCACCCCTCCTCCCAATACAGCATTGTAACCCACAGGTTCTGCAATTTGCTGTCCTTTCTGAAAGCCAGTGCCTTCCCTCTACACCTGCACCTCAGTGCTCTATGACCCTTATGCGTTTAGTGCTTAGTTATGATTACTGTATAATAATAATACACCTGCACTTATCACCCTTTACCATCTCTCTTATCTCTGCTGTGTGGTGTTGAATGACCCTTATGGGTTTATTGCCTTTTTTATTATTTTTTTTATTAACACATCGGCCGTTTCCCACCAAGGCAGGGTGGCCCAAAAAAGAAAAGCTTTCACCATCATTCACTCCATCACTGTCTTGGCAGAGGCGCGCTTACACTACAGTTATAAAACTGCATCATTAACACCCCCTCCTTCAGAGTGCAGGCACTATACTTTCCATCTCCATCTTCCCATCTTCTATGAATATAATGCTGACAGTGATGTACGTACATAATAGGAAATGGTTACAACAAGCTCATTAGAAAGCATTCTTCTTCGTGAGTGCAATGAATCACTGTCTACTGAACATTGTTCAAATGAGCATGAATTACGTTGAGTACAGAAGTCACACACTTCAACTGAAATAGTCAACCATTCCTTATTTTGTGCTTCTTATGAATATAATATCTTAACGTTGACACTATTATATCAATTTCACCAGATTTTGTGAGTTCACATGATAGATTGAGTTCTCACTTTATTCAGAACTTTTCTTCTGAGGGTAATTTCACCCTTTTGGAACTACTATTCTGAGGACATTTTAACCCATCAGAAATTATTCTGAGGACATTTTAACCCATCAGAAATTATTCTGAGGGCATTTAACTCCCTCTGGAACTATTCTCAGGGGTATTTAACCCCTTCAGGAACTATTCTTAGGGCATTTAACCCATCAGAAACTATTATGAGGACACTCAACCTCTTCAGGAACTATTCTGAGGGCCTTTTACACCTTTTCCTCTTTAAGGGGGCTCCTTGTCGCGGTAAAGAGGCTATCGGTTTGAGGAATTGGACCTCTTGGTCTTCTTCCTCAGACCGAACCTAATTACCCCCCAATCCCCCCTCACCTTTCCCATCTTCCCTTCTCCCTTTCCTCCTCCTCCTCCTCCTCATCCCTCCCTTATTCCCTTCCCATTTTTACCCTGTGAGCTTCTCTCCATAGGCATTCTGGTTCCTAGGTAGGAGGAAGGGTACCGTAGTCCATCCCATTCCGTTGAGGTTCTTGGCAATGGTGTAGTTTGCCGTGGAATCTGGATCGCCTTCGGATGTTTGGGGCCCAGTCTCTGGACCCTATATATACCTCTGTAATCTGCAAATACCTTTGTAACTTGTCATGATTGTGACCATCTGAGCTCATTACCTTTGTAACTTACTCAGCTATCAAACTTTGAGGTCCAGTCCCTGGACCCATTATGTACCTCTGTAATCTTTTGACTACCGCCCACAGGATGAGTATGGGGTGCATAATAAAGATATCAAACTAACTAACTTCAGATGTCCCGATCCCTCTTCGGTCTCCCCGGGGGTGTATCTCTGGAGGCCACCTTTCGGATTCCAGGGGTGGTGGCCGAAGGAGGTATGCTTTGTGGCGGGTATCCGGCCGCCCTCTCTTTTGTCCGCCGAGGTGGCTCGGTGGATGTGAGGTTGCTATCCCGGATTGCTGGTTTACTGGCATGAAGGGTAGGGTATGGCACGGGTTCCATGCAGCATCTGCACTACTTGCGGTGTTGAGGTCCTCTTGGGCGCAGAGGGGGATTTATGCCCCTTTCATTTCTCCTAGGAGCTATTCCTCCACGTTACCCCCTTTTTTTATTTTTTTTATTTTTATTTTTTTTTCTTAAAAACAAAAAGAAAGAAGTAACCTAACCACAGACGACCCAATCTGTGAACCATCTACCCCCGGGCCCCTTCCTGATACCGCACCCAGTTCTGACCCTACCTCGTTAATGGACAACTCTTCGGACACCCCCAATACCCCTGTATCTCTTGCTGGTGCCGGTTCGTCAACTGCTTCAGGTACCAGGGTTCCGACCGGCCCTTTTGACATGTCTGACCTTGATTCCTGCTTCTCCTCTACAGTGCGGCAATTTTCGGATTGCTCGCCCGTCACACGTCGGACCACCTCTGGTCCCACATCCAAACGACCAAGACCTTAGTTAACATGATAGCTGGCAGGATAGTTAACACGATAGCCGGCAGGATAGTTAACATGATAGCCAGCAGGATAGTTAACATGATAGCCGGCAGGATAGTTAAAATTATAGCTGGCAGGATAGTTTACATGATAGCTGGCAGGATAGTTAACATGATAGCTGGCAGGATAGTTAACATGATAGCCGGCAGGATAGTTAACATGATAGCCAGCAGGATAGTTAACATGATAGCCGGCAGGATAGTTAAAATTATAGCTGGCAGGATAGTTAACATGATAGTTGGCAGGATAGTTAACATGATAGCTGGCAGGATAGTTAACATGATACCTGGCAGGATAGTTAACATGATAGCCGGCAGGATAGTTAACATGATACCTGGCAGGATAGTTAACATGATACCTGGCAGGATAGTTAACATGATAGCTGGCAGGATAGTTAACATGATAGTTGGCAGGATAGTTAACATGATAGCTGGCAGGATAGTTAACATGATACCTGGCAGGATAGTTAACATGATACCTGGTAGGATAGTTAACATGATACCTGGCAGGATAGTTAACGTGATAGCTGGCAGGATAGTTAACATGATACCTGGCAGGATAGTTAACATGATAGCCAGTAGGATAGTTAACATGATACTTGGCAGGATAGTTAACATGACACCTGGCAGGATAGTTAACATGATAGCTGAAAGGATAGTTAACATGATACCTGGCAGGATAGTTAACATGATACCTGGCAGGATAGTTAACATGATAGCCGGCAGGATAGTTAACATGATAGCTGGAAGGATAGTTAACATGATACCTGGCAGGATAGTTAATATGATAGCCCACAGGATAGTTAACATGATACCTGGCAGGATAGTTAACATGATACCTGGCAGGATAGTTAACATGATACCTGGCAGGATAGTTAACATGATAGCCGGCAGGATAGTTAACATGATAGCCGGCAGGTTAGTTAACATGATACCTGGCAGGATAGTTAACATGATAGCCGCCAGGATAGTTAACATGATACCTGGCAGGATAGTTAACATGATAGCCAGTAGGATAGTTAACATGATACCTGGCAGGATAGTTAACATGATACTTGGCAGGTTAGTTAACATGATACGTGGCAGGATAGTTAACATGATAGCCGCCAGGATAGTTAACATGATACCTGGCAGGATAGTTAACATGATAGCCAGTAGGATAGTTAACATGATACCTGGCAGGATAGTTAACATGATACCTGGCAGGTTAGTTAACATGATACCTGGCAGGATAGTTAACATGATAGCCGCCAGGATAGTTAACATGATACCTGGCAGGATAGTTAACATGATAGCCAGTAGGATAGTTAACATGATACCTGGCAGGATAGTTAACATGATACTTGGCAGGATAGTTAATATGATAGCCGGCAGGATAGTTAACATGATACCTGACAGGATAGTTAACATGATAGCCGGCAGGATAGTTAACATGATACCTGGAAGGATAGTTAACATGATACCTGGCAGGATAGTTAACATGATACCTGGCAGGATAGTTAACATGATAGCCGGCAGGATAGTTAACATGATAGCTGGCAGGATAGTTAACATGATACCTGGCAGGATAGTTAACATGATACCTGGCAGGATAGTTAACATGATACCTGGCAGGATAGTTAACATGATAGCCGGTAGGATAGTTAACATGATACCTAGCAGGATAGTTAACATGATAGCCGGCAGGATAGTTAACATGATATTTGGCAGGATAGTTAACATGATAGCCGACAGGATAGTTAACATTATACCTGGCAGGATAGTTAACATGATAGCCGGCAGGATAGTTAACATGATACCTGGCAGGATAGTTAACATGATACCTGGCAGGATATTTAACATTATACCTGGCAGGATAGTTAACATGATACCTGGCAGGATAGTTAACATGATAGCCGGCAGGATAGTTAACATGATACCTGGCAGGATAGTTAACATGATACCTGGCAGGATAGTTAACATGATACCTGGCAGGATAGTTAACATTATAGCTGGCAGGATAGTTAACATGATACCTGGCAGGATAGTTAACATGATAGCCGGCAGGATAGTTAACATGATACCTGGCAGGATAGTTAACATGACAATTTCCAGGATGGATAACTGCGTCAAAACATCCTGTCGGGATGAAGACTTTTTAAGCGTTCACACCAAGTGTTGTGAGCCATACGGATTTGGTGCTTGCTTTTCTAAATAATAATCATAACATAAGTTTTCATCTATTATTAATATTATTATTGAGCTTTGCTCTTGTGATAATAATTTACTGGTGTGTTGTGCGGCCTCGTGAGAAGTCTTGGTACCCACAAGTTAATAATCATATTCGTAAGGTAACGCTAAACCCGTAGGGATCACACAGCGTCTTGGGGATCGGGAAGCATTGAGGTTCGATCCAAGGAGAAGATGTCCAGTTCCTCAGATAAAGAACCCCTCAACGGGCATCAAGGTCCCTCTCTACCTTCAACGTTAACACAAGAATGAAATGTGATTTTTATATCCATTATGGTATGTTAAAATTAGCCATTTTTTGCTATCATACGACTTTAATCTCAACGTATAGCAGTCCTCTTGATAAAGGTCCTCCATATAGTGGATTTTTTTTCGTAAATGCTGTTGGAAAAATACATCGGAAATCAAATATCACTTACTATGAAGGCCTATACACGTCCTATTCAATTTTGGATGTGATTTTTCGATGGTATTCACATTCAAGGACTCACAGGTAAGGACCCACTAGGGGCGAGGGGGAAGTGGGGACAGACGAAGAATAGCAGGTGAGAGGAAGAACTGAAGTCGAAGAAAAAGAGTCAGGACTAAACCCAACAATATTTTTTTGGATGGTATTCACGAATATATAATTTCACTATATAACGGAGTTTATTGTATATAGATCAAATTTCTTTGAAACTGTATGTAGGAAAAATGGCATTTCAACCAGACGCTTATGAAACTCTAGACCAGTTCCGAGACTTTTTATGGGCGAAAATGTCAATACTTACTGGAAGCAAATGCAGATGTTAGGTGGAAGATGCTAGCCTTCTGCTCTGTATCTAAGAAGAATAATGAAATATGAACGAATATCCACACGGCTCCGGTCACGTCGCAAGCCTCACACCGGACGTCGCTGCACCAAAAATAATGGTTACCACCTTCAAAAAATAAAGTAGGTTTGTAATTACACTAGTTTTTTTCCTCAGTTAAGTGCAGGCTGGAAGATATTTTGCATAAGTGTTAGTTTTTACCTAGGGATATTCGACAAGTCTACGGAGTTTTAAATTATGGATTTTTTCTTTATCCCTACCATTTTCCTGTGGTATGGTACGACTGTGGATACTGTGCCTGAGTCATTGACGGGAAACCAAATGAACTTTAACATATCTATTTGCTGTTTCTGCTCATACCACCATTGTCGTGAGCAGTGACCAGTGTTGGTGGCGCCTGTCACAGCATCCTCACTACCACAACTGGTAGTGACATCCTCGTGAGCTGTGACCCGTGTTGGTGACGGCTGTCAAGGGAACTTTACCACCACCAAATAACATGGTAGTTGGTAACGAGTGATTCAAAAGTTTCAGTTTCTCCTGAAAGACTGAAGCTGGGTCACCATCGCTTAGTGTTCGCGACGGTTGCCCTCAAGTGTAGGACACGTGCATATTTCTGTTCCTGACCTGGCTGCCGACCAGGTGTTGAATGTGATTAAAGCACGCGAGACTTTAAAGAATTTAGGACTGAATGTGAGGTACTGGCACTTAAAGAAACACGCGGTATATTCATCTGTGCATCAGTATACAAGTGCGTAAACTCAAAGTGTAGGCAACACTCCTACAAGGAGGTAAAATGTTATAGCATTCTTTCCTTGAGGAGATGCAACATCAAGGAGTGACAATGACCAACGATACCAACCCCACGAGTACTGAGAGTAGTGACTATAATGAGGACGACGCATACAATGATCCTACCTGGATTATCCTGGTGTGCGCCTCCTTAGTATGCTTGGTGATTATATCTGCTGTAATCTTCTCGATCTTCAATCTGGTGAAGTCGAGAAACTCTGAGCTGGATGGGATGGTGTTGAACCAAAGGACAAGCCATAGTGAAAGAAGAACCACTCAGACAGAGCAAAACAATGTCTTGTTCACCCAAGAGGCACATCTCTGTCCTGAGTTCACACTGAACGCAAGCAGCATCGTAAACGGGCTCGATGAATGCAGACAATTGCATGTCCGGGAGGGATGTCAAAATGGGACAGCCTGTAGCCGGAACCAAGAATTCAATAAAAGCGGCTTAGACTACTGTGCAGACAGTCGTGGATACAGAGAAAAGTCGAACAACGATAATGTCAAATGCAGGAGCTCACTTCAAGGTAATGATGATGAAGAAGCCATCTACGTCAACACAACAGTAGTGGCCAATGAATCCGCATATGACTATCCACGCCAAAATCAAAACTTGGCACAAGATCCGTCCATCTACGATTATCCAAAGCCAAGTCAAACTCCTACACACGACCCGCCCATCTACGATTATCCAAAACCAAGTCAAGATCTTAGAGCACACGATCCGTCCATCTACGATTATCCAAAGCCGAGTCAAAACCCTGCGCACGATTCATCCATCTACGATTATCCAAAGCCGAGTCAAGATCTTGCACAGGATCCGTCCATCTACGATTATCCAAAGCCGAGTCAAGATCTTGCACAGGATCCCTCCATCTACGATTATCCAAAGTCGAACCAAAGCACAGCACAAGATCCATCCATCTACGACTACCCAAAGTTAAGTCCAAATGTGGCGCGGCATTCATCCCTTTATGACTATCCGCCAAAACATGAAAGTAAAAGACCTGATCCTGACATCTACGAGAACCTGTGGGTAGATGCAGCTCCTGCAGGCGCAGTAGCAGCAACACCTCCTCCAAGACCACCCAAACCCTCGTGAGATATTTAAGGTTATAACCACTCGCTAACAACATACCAAAGAGAACTGTCAAACAAACCACTGAACGGTTGGGGTTCCTGGTTTGTTTCCAATTGTGATATTACGATTCCGTGAGTCAAAGAAAACTGTGATTGCGGCAACTTGACTTTCTGATAAATAAACGTTGTGTTAAAAATTATATTTATATATAATAAGATTTTACTCCAATCTGAACTTTAGAGATTATAATATACAAGATGGATTTTAATTAAGTGGATTGTGATGTTTATAATATTCATTAAACTTGAAATTTAACCTTACCATGAGGTAACGTGGCAATATTTACCTAGAGTATACCTGAAGAGGGTTTCGGGGGTCAACGCCACAGCGGCCCGGTCCGTGATCAGGCCTCGTGGTGGATCAGAGCCTGATCAACCAGGCTGTTACTGCTGGTCGCACGTAAACCGACGTACGAACCACAGAAATGTGACAAGAAAACCATCCTGAGTGGTGTGGGTGTTAGGTAAACAGTTCTTGCTATAGTTTGGTAGAATATCATAGAGATCAGAGTAGCTACATACAATGTTGTGTATGCTAACTAATAAAAACACAGAAGTGAGAGTAGGCCTACCAGTGTGAACAAGTCACTTGACTTTCAGTCACGCCCAGAAGTGCCTGACGAGCGTTGAAACAGAAGCTCAGAGTTTTGCAAAACTCTTGTTTTTTATTGTATTGTGGTAAGCTGGCGAAGAGTGTGTGATCAACTAAGTTGCTTTGTGCTAAAAAAAATAATGCACTTTATCGTCAACGATTTAAACTAAAATGATACAGTAATATAACCTATGTAATACAATCGCAGACAGGTGATCTTAACACTGAGAGACAAGCCACGTTAAGACAAGACAAGCCACGTTAAGACAAGACAAGCCACGTTAAGACAAGACAAGCCACGTTAAGACAAGACAAGCCACGTTAAGACAAGACAAGCCACGTTAAGACAAGACAAGCCACGTTAAGACAAGACAAGCCACGTTAAGACAAGACAAGCCACGTTAAGACAAGACAAGCCACGTTAAGACAAGACAAGCCACGTTAAGACAAGACAAGCCACGTTAAGACAAGACAAGCCACGTTAAGACAAGACAAGCCACGGAGACGTATGAAAGATCTTAAGCTGAACATTTCCATCCCCCGTGGCTTGTCTTACGTAACCTATATACTATGTTTGTGCTAGCTCTACTCATGTAGAGTTATCAGACATTTTCTAATTGTTTTTTCCATATGTTTTCTTTTGATTCTTGTAACTATGGTAACAACGATTTTTTTGGCAGCAAAGAAAGTTACAAAGCGACTGTCAAAAATTGTGTGTACTTTATTTTGTTTTTCAAGTAATCTCAGATTCAAAATTATTTTTTTGTAATGTTGAAAAACATTAGTTAAAAGATAGATGGCAGGGGTAGTGTACTCACCTAGTTATGGTTACTAGGGTCGAGTCTCGGTTCCTGGCCCTTCGTCTCAATTATTCACTCCTGCAGTGAACATTTCGGTATATTTGTGTCTGGGTAACGTTTGTCATGAACGCCGCCGCTACCATCTTCTATGTCGAAATTAACTTAAATAACTGTATAGTTCAGGCTGTTCCACTTTTCTCCAAATTTTTTTTAATAAGTTTGTTGTATGTATTTCTTAATGTTGTGTCTTTTAAACGTATAAGAGAAAATTAAGAATGGACTTAATTTTAAATGAGTTCTTGCTAATTGACCAATTTTACCTATTCGGCACGACATATATATATATATATATATATATATATATATATATATATATATATATATATATATATATATATATATATATATATTTATATATATATATATATATATATATATATATATATATATATATATATATATATATATATATATATATATATATATATATATATATATATATATATATATATATATTATGCATATATATTAAATATATCTGCTACTTATAAAATAAAGCATTTGAGAAATTCAAAAGCTTTTTTCATTTTTCATACCAGAACAAAACCTCTGAAACAATGATTCATGAAGGGTAAAACTCACAATAGTGTGGCTGCAACAATACCGTGGCTGCAACAATACCGTGGCTGCAACAATACCGTGGCTGCAACAATACCGTGGCTGCAATAGTACCGTGGATGCTACAGTTCCGTGGCTGCAACAGTACCGTGGCTACAATAATAACGTGGCTGCAACAATATCGTGGCTGCAACAATATCGTGGCTGCAACAATATCGTTGCTGCAACAATATCGTGGCTGCAACAATGTCGTGGCTGCAACCATATCGTGGCTGCAACAATATCGTGGCTGCAACAATATCGTGGCTGCAACAATATCGTGGCTGCAACAATATCGTGGCTGCAACAATATCGTGGCTGCAACAATATCGTGGCTGCAACAATATCGTAGCTGCAACAATACCTTGACTGAAACAATTCAAATCTTACCCACAAGTTGACAAAGGAAACTGGGCGAGGTTTTACTTCATCATCAATCAATCAATCAATCAATCAATCAATCAATCAACTTTATTTCTGATAATATTACAAAGTGAGGTTTACATATTTTATGGTATTTGTACATTTTATGAAATAATTATTACAAGAAGGCCAATAGTATGCCTAGGTATGCCTAGGCATTTCAGGCAGTCTTATACTAGATCTTACTCTATAGTGACAATAATTATACTGGTATTAAGGTTAGGTCATTGTAGTGATTAACTAGTTTTACAAAATTGAGGTAGTTCAAAATATTTAAGAATTTAACAATTAGTTTAAATATTAATGGAAATGGTGACGTGTTGGCATGATACAGTTTCTATATTGGAGTGTCTTAGGCAAACTTATGACTAGCTTAAAAATTATGAAGCAATAGTTGTATTAGAATTTTGTTTACAGTCATGTGCAAATTAAGGGGAATCACAGATATCAATAAGTGTATTTTGCTGTGGATATGTGCAAGATAAAGTAGTTTTCATGTGGTTAGCTACCGGTTGGGTGCGTGAGTGAGATAACATGTTTTTTAACAGTGCTTTTGAAAATGGAGGTTGTGTCTGCAGTTCTAGAATTTTCAGGCATGGAGTTCCAGATTTTAGGCCCTTTTATGTATATTGAATTTTTGTATAGATTTAGCCGAACACGGGGAATGTCAAAGAGATGTTTGTCTGGTATTATGTCTATGGGTCCTGTCACAACTATCAAGAAAGTGTTTTAGTTCAGGGTTAATGTTGGAATTTATGGTTCTATAAATGTAGATAGCAGAGTAGTAAGTGTGGATGTTCTGAACAGTGAGTAGGTTTAGGTCTTTGAAGAGTGGGGAGATGTGTTGCCTAGCTTTGGATTGCATGATAATTCTTACTGCGGCTTTTTGTTGGGTTATTATTGGCTTTAGGTGGGTAATTGCTGTTGATCCCCATGCACAAATGGCATATGTGAGGTAGGGATAGATGAGTGAATAGTATAGTGTGAGTAGAGCTGATTGTAGTACATAACGTATCTTAGAGAGGATCCCCACAGTTTTGGACACTTTCTTTGTTATGTGTTGGATATGAGTGCTGAATTTCAGGTTGCTGTCGAGGTGAAGGCCCAGGAATTTGCCCTCATTATGTTTAGCAATAGGAGTGTTGTTGATCTTAATGTTTAATTGTGCATCACCTGCTCTGTTACCAAACATAATATAGAAGGTCTTATCAGTGTTGAGTGTAAGTTTATTGGCTGTCATCCATGTAGATATTTTTAGTAATTCGTCGTTAACAATGGTGTTGAGCGTGGCAACATTTGGGTGAGAGATGACATAAGTCGTGTCGTCAGCAAAGAGTATTGGTTTCAGGTGTTGTGATACATTGGGTAGATCATTGATGTATAAGAGGAAGAGCAGGGGACCAAGGACACTTCCCTGTGGTACTCCAGTATCAAGTGGTCGTGTCGAGGAGGTTGTATCTTTAATGGTGACATACTGATACCTATTAGTAAGGTAGGATTTGAAATATGCAAGTGCACGACCTCTTATACCATAGTGATCAAGTTTGTGGAGTAGGATGCTGTGGTTTACTGTGTCGAAAGCTTTCCTTAGGTCAATAAAAAAGTCCTAATGGACCATGGTGAGGATATCGAACCAAGTAAGAACGAGAAATAACGGATTTAAATTGGATAAATTTAGATTTAGAAAGGACATAGGCAAGTACTGGTTTTCGAACAGAGTTGTAGATGCGTGGAACAATCTTCCGAGTAGGGTGATAGAGGCTAGGACCTTGGGTGGCTTTAAAAAGAGATTGGACAAATATGAGTGGGAGGGCTGGGTTTGATTAGTGTCGTGAGTAGGAGTAAATTCTTAGGTAGTGGTGGTTTGATAAGGACCTGCCTTGTATGGGCCAGTAGGCCTTCTGCAGTGTTCCTTCATTCTATGTTCTTATGTTCTTATGATGAACTTATCATGTCAGATCATCCCGGACCATTGACAAACGCCACCCAACAAATAAAAACATCGTTCATGAACTTAAACCGATGTTCAGCATATAAACCAACATTAAACAAACTAAACTAATACTGTGATTTCCTTTCACTCGTGATGGTAGACGCTTCAAGTTCTTCCCGAAGGTTGCTGTACATGCTTCAAGTTCTTCCCGAAGGTTGCTGTACATGCTTCAAGTTCTTCCCGAAGGTTGCTGTACATGCTTCAAGTTCTTCCCGAAGGTTGCTGTACATGCTTCAAGTTCTTCCCGAAGGTTGCTGTACATGATATTACGCGATATTATGATGTAATTGAGTCTGTGATTGAATATTACTCATGATTTAATGAGATGGAGGTGCTAGTGTCACACTGCGTGATGGATAAGATAAGATAAGATAAGATAAGATTTTCTTCGGATTTTTAACCCCGGAGGGTTAGCCACCCAGGATAAACCAAGAAAGTCAGTGCGTCATCGAGGACTGTCTGTCTTATTTCCATTGGGGTCCTTAATCTTGTCCCCCAGGATGCGACCCACATCAGTCGACTAACACCCCAGGTACCTATTTGCTGCTAGGTGAACATGACAACAGGTGTAAGGAAACACGTCGAAATGTTTCCACCCGCCGGGAATCGAACCCGGGCCCTCCGTGTGTGAAGCGAGAGCTCTAGCCAACGTCACACTGCTTGACAGAGGTGCCAACGTCACAACCTGCGTGACGGAGATGCCTGCGTTACGCCACCACAGGAAACCTCAAATCCGGCCTGAGGCGCCAACTAAACATAACGTTTTATGGGCAGTCTCAACACTGTACATACTCTTCCCTCTACCTTCCTCTGTTGTCTACCCTTCCCTCTACCTTCCTCTGTTGTCTACCCTTCCTGTACCTTCCTCTGTTGTCTACCCTTCCCTCTACCTTCCTCTGTTGTCTACCCTTCCTGTACCTTCCTCTGTTGTCTACCCTTCCCTCTACCTTCCTCTGTTGTCTACCCTTCCTGTACCTTCCTCTGTTGTCTACCCTTCCCTCTACCTTCCTCTGTTGTCTACCCTTCCTGTACCTTCCTCTGTTGTCTACCCTTCCCTCTACCTTCCTCTGTTGTCTACCCTTCCCTCTACCTTCCTCTGTTGTCTACCCTTCCCATGTCCGCTCCCTGCTGTGTACCCTTCCTCTGCTCCCTTCACTGTTGTCTACCCTTCCTCTGGTCCCTTCACTCTTCTTTCTTTGCTACTTACTGTTCTTCTGTTATTTTGTTAATTTATTTATATTGTAAGATAATTAAAGTGTGTGAGGGTGAGAGGCCTAGTCACTGTCACCAGTCATGCTCGTGTCTGAAGTATGAGGGTGAGAGGCCTAGTCACTGTCACCAGTCATGCTCGTGTCTGATATTTGTCAGGGTGAGACGGCCTAGTCACTGTCACCAGTCATGCTCGTGTCTGAAGTTTGTCAGTGTGAGACGGCCTAGTCACTGTCACCAGTCATGCTCGTGTCTGAAGTTTGTCAGGGTGAGACGGCCTAGTCACTGTCACCAGTCATGCTCGTGTCTGAAGTATGAGGGTGAGAGGCCTAGTCACTGTCACCAGTCATGCTCGTGTCTGAAGTTTGTCAGGGTGAGACGGCCTAGTCACTGTCACCAGTCAAGCTCGTGTCTGAAGTTTGTCAGGGTGAAACGGCCTAGTCACTGTCACCAGTCATGCTCGTGTCTGAAGTTTGTCAGGGTGAGACGGCCTAGTCACTGTCACCAGTCATGCTCGTGTCTGAAGTATGAGGGTGAGAGGCCTAGTCACTATCACCAGTCATGCTCGTGTCTGATATTTGTCAGGGTGAGACGGCCTAGTCACTGTCACCAGTCATGCTCGTGTCTGAAGTTTGTCAGGGTGAGACGGCCTAGTCACTGTCACCAGTCATGCTCGTGTCTGAAGTATGAGGGTGAGAGGCCTAGTCACTGTCACCAGTCATGCTCGTGTCTGATATTTGTCAGGGTGAGACGGCCTAGTCACTGTCACCAGTCATGCTCGTGTCTGAAGTATGAGGGTGAGAGGCCTAGTCACTGTCACCAGTCATGCTCGTGTCTGAAGTTTGTCAGGGTGAAACGGCCTAGTCACTGTCACCAGTCATGCTCGTGTCTGAAGTTTGTCAGGGTGAGACGGCCTAGTCACCTGTCACCAGTCATACTCGTGTCTGAAGTATGAGGGTGAGAGGCCTAGTCACTGTCACCAGTCATGCTCGTGTCTGAAGTATGAGGGTGAGAGGCCTAGTCACTGTCACCAGTCATGCTCGTGTCTGAAGTTTGTCAGGGTGAGACGGCCTAGTCACTGTCACCAGTCATGCTCGTGTCTGAAGTTTGTCAGGGTGAGACGGCCTAGTCACTGTCACCAGTCATGCTCGTGTCTGAAGTATGAGGGTGAGAGGCCTAGTCACTGTCACCAGTCATGCTCGTGTCTGAAGTTTGTCAGGGTGAAACGGCCTAGTCACTGTCACCAGTCATGCTCGTGTCTGAAGTTT
The DNA here is from genome assembly GCA_009830355.1 of Cherax destructor. Taxonomy (NCBI): domain Eukaryota; kingdom Metazoa; phylum Arthropoda; class Malacostraca; order Decapoda; family Parastacidae; genus Cherax; species Cherax destructor. The sequence goes on along the minus strand of WNWK01033405.1, from coordinate 5,831 downwards.
GTCAGGGTGAGACGGCCTAGTCACTGTCACCAGTCATGCTCGTGTCTGATATTTGTCAGGGTGAGACGGCCTAGTCACTGTCACCAGTCATGCTCGTGTCTGAAGTATGAGGGTGAGAGGCCTAGTCACTGTCACCAGTCATGCTCGTGTCTGAAGTATGAGGGTGAGAGGCCTAGTCACTGTCACCAGTCATGCTCGTGTCTGAAGTTTGTCAGGGTGAGACGGCCTAGTCACTGTCACCAGTCATGCTCGTGTCTGAAGTTTGTCAGGGTGAGACGGCCTAGTCACTGTCACCAGTCATGCTCGTGTCTGAAGTATGAGGGTGAGAGGCCTAGTCACTGTCACCAGTCATGCTCGTGTCTGAAGTTTGTCAGGGTGAGACGGCCTAGTCACTGTCACCAGTCATGCACGTGTCTGAAGTATGAGGGTGAGAGGCCTAGTCACTGTCACCAGTCATGCTCGTGTCTGAAGTTTGTCAGGGTGAGACGGCCTAGTCACTGTCACCAATCATGCTCGTGTCTGAAGTTTGTCATGGTGAGACGGCCTAGTCACTGTCACCAGTCATATTTTGTGGCTATCACCAAACAAGACGTCAAACATCCGTTGAATGAAATAGTCGACGCCAGAAGCTTTGAAGTCGTTGCTCTAATCAAACATGGTCAACATTTTTTGCTCATGTCATGTATGGACATCGTGTTTGGGTCTATATTTATATATGTAATTACTTAATTTCTGAGTCCAGTGAAAACTCCTTTTCTATATTATATGTAAATATAATTATGAAAATTCCGCGAATATCTCTTGAAATATGAAAGCGTTAGATAATGTGAACACAAGACCTGTTAACTATGTTGTGGACCAGTTAACGCAAGACCTGTTAACTGTGTTGTGGACCAGTTAACGCAACACCTGTCAACTGTGTTGTGGACCAGTTAACGCAATACCTGCTATCTGTACTGTGGACCAGTTAACGCAATACCTGTTAAATGTACTGCGAAGCAGTTAACAAAAAACCTGCTAACTGTTTTGTGGACGCTACTTTGCTTCTGCTGCTGATGCTCAGAGACGTGCCATTACTAACAGCTTCCCGGCCTCACTTTAAGATGGTGATGGTGGTGGTGATGGTGGTGGTGATGGATGGACCTGACTTAACTCAGTGAAGACGTGTCTTGTGTGCTCTCTGTGAATCTGAAGAAGATGTCCTCTCTTGAGCTACTCTACCAGCAGCTGAAGGAAGAACTGAGGGTAGCTAAGCTTGAGATACAGCGACTGACTGAGGAAAACAAGAGGATTCGTAGTAATCCTCCTGTTGAGAATCCTTAAGCCAAGAAAGGAACCTGGACAGTGGCTAAAACGCATGGGACAAAGTTAAGGATCAAGAGGACGGGTGGAGAGGTAGAAACAACGAAGACCCAGGAGAATGTTGTGGAAACATCGAACCCATTCTCCGTGCTACCCGATGAATGTGAGTCGACTTCTGGGAGCGTCACGACGAACGACACCAAGGAAGGTAAAAACATTGTTGTTGTTGGGGACAGCCAGGTTAGATACATGGATAGGGCTTTCTGTTTGAATGATAGGAGTAGGAGACAGAGGGTTTGCTTTCCTGGGGCTGGGATGGAGGATATTGTTAGCCGTCTGGACGACATCATGAGAGGTAATGGGAGCAATCCTATTATTTGTCTCAGTGCTGGAGGCAACGATGTTGGCAGACGTAGGAGTGAGGACCTGACTAGCAGGTTTAGGTCAGCAATAGACATAATTAGGAAGAAGGTGGAACCCTGTCATATGTGGTATTTTGCCAAGGAGAGGAGTTGGAAATGAATGGCTGTCCAGGGCAATTGGTGTCAATTGCTGGCTGGACAAATACTGTAAGAAAAAATTTAGTAACATTCATTGACAACTGGAACCTCTTCTATGGCAGAAATGACATGTATGCCAGGGATGGGGTTCACTTATCCAGGTCTGGGGTGGGGCACTGGCAACTGCAGTGGAGGGAGCTGTTAGGGCTTTAAACTAGAAATAGTTAGTGGTATGGGTTTTGGGGGGAAAACAGTGAAGTCCCAGTGTAGTAATATTAAAAGTTCTAGGAGAACTAGTAATAGGCAGAATAAGGTGGACAGTGGAAAGCTAGTGACACTAGATGACAAGAACAGTAATAGGTATAGTGGAAAAACAGAAATGAGCAGGAAGGGTAAAGAGAAAGGAGGGTCTTTAAATATTTATTACACCAATAGTCGTAGTGCTAGGAATAAGATGGACGAGTTGAGATTAGTTGCAAGTACGGGTAATATTGATGTTTTTGCAATAACTGAGACATGGTTTAATATGAAAAATCGGGACTTGCCTGCCGAATGTCACATTCAGGGTTTTAAATTGTTCCAAGTAGACAGAAGTATCGGGAAGGGGGGTGGGGTGGCACTCTATGTCCGTGATCATTTAAATTGTTGCATAAAAACGGGTATAAAGTCTGAATTAACACATACAGAGTCTGTCTGGATAGAATTTTCAGAGGGTGTGAAAACTGATTTTAGGCGTGATTTACCGTCCTCCAAACTTAGATAGGGAACAAGGGAGACTACTTTGGGAGGAAATTGTTAAGGCCACAAGGCACGATAACGTAGTAATTCTAGGGACTTTAACTTTAGTCAGATTGATTGGAATTTCTTGACAGGGAATTTAGAATCTAACGACTTTTTAGAAGTAGTTCAGGATTGCTTTTTGAAGCAGTTTGTAACAGAACCTACAAGGGGAAATAACCTACTTGACTTGGTTCTGGCAAGCAAGGAAACCCTTGTTAATAATTTAGAAATTACAGAGGAACTCGGCTCAAGCGACCACAAGTCAATTACCTTTAGCATTGAATGGATGTATGATAGTAGGGATAATTCAGTAACGGTCCCAGATTTTCGTTTAGCAGATTATAATGGACTTAGAGAACACTTATCAACTGTGGACTGGGGTGACGAAGAGAGGTATCAATATAACAGTTTTCTTAACACTATACAGGCTGCCCAAAGAACATTTATCCCATATAAAGAAATTAGATCGAATAGAAATGACCCAAAATGGATGAATAATAGGCTCAAATATCTTTTAGGGCAGAAGAAAGGAATTTATAGGCATATCAAAAGAGGTGAGGGTCATCTTATGAATCAGTATATTGACATTAAGAGAGATGTTAAAAAGGGGATAAGAAAAGCTAAACGGGACTACGAAATTAAAGTTGCTAGGGATTCGAAAACTAACCCAAAAAGTTTTTTCCAGGTGTATAGAACAAAAGTTAAAGATAAGATAGGTCCTCTTAAAAATAATTATGGGTATCTTACTGACAAAGAGAATGAAATGTGCTCTATCTTTAATAATTATTTTCTCTCGGTTTTCACTCAGGAAGACACTAATAATATCCCAAGAACTAGATATTTTAGTGGGCCTTAAGAAGATAAATTATGTAGTATCACAGTCACTAGTGAAATGGTTATCAAACAGATAGATCGTTTGAAGCAAAATAAATCGCCAGGTCCTGATGAGCTTTTTCAAGGGTTCTTAAGGAATGCAAATGGAACTCTGTGAACCCTTAACTAACATTTTTAACCTATCTCTTCAAACAGGTGTAGTGCCGGATACGTGGAAGATGGCTAATGTAATTTCTATTTTTAAAGCAGGGGACAAGTCGTTACCATCAAATTACCGCCCAATAAGTCTAACATCAATTATAGGCAAATTACTAGAGTCGATTATAGCTGATAACATAAGAAGCCATCTCGATAGGCATAATTTGATTAATGATACTCAGCATGGATTCACCAGGGGCCGTTCCTGCCTAACTAATTTATTAACTTTTTTCAGTAAGGCTTTTGAGGCAGTTGATAATGATAAAGAATTCGATATTGTTTATTTGGATTTTAGTAAGGCTTTTTATAGAGTACCACATCAGAGACTGTTAAAGAAAGTGGCTGCTCATGGCATTGGGGGAAAAGTGTTGTCATGGATCGAGTCATGGCTCACCAATAGGAAGCAGAGGGTGTGCATAAATGGGGTTAAATCGGAGTGGGATCTGTAACAAGTGGCGTTCCTCAGGGATCGGTTTTGGGCCCGTTGTTGTTTATAATATATATAAATGACCTTGACGAGGGAATTTCTAGTGATATGAGCAAATTCGCTGATGACACGAAGATAGGTAGGATAATCGATTCAGACGTAGATGTCAGTGAACTACAGGAGGATTTAGACAAACTCAATTCCTGGTCAGAAAAATGGCAGATGCAGTTCAATGTAGATAAATGCAAAGTTCTTAAGCTCGGGAGTGTCCATAACCCAAGCACTTATAAGTTAAATAACGTAGAACTTAGCCATACAGATTGCGAGAAGGACTTGGGGGTGATGGTAAGCAGCAACCTTAAACCAAGACAGCAATGCCTAAGCGTACGTAATAAGGCAAATAGATTACTGGGATTTATATCAAGTAGTGTCTGATATGTGGAAGATGGCTAATGTAATTCCTATTTTTAAAGCAGGGGACAAGTCACTACCGTCAAACTACCGCCCAATAAGCCTGACCTCAATTGTAGGCAAATTACTAGAGTCAATTATAGTTGATATTATTAGAAGCCATCTAGATAACCATAATTTGATTAATGATACCCAGCATGGATTCACGAGGGGCCGTTCCTGCCTATCTAATTTATTAACCTTCTTCAGTAAAGCTTTTGAGGCTGTTGATCACGATAAAGAATTCGATATTGTTTATTTAGACTTTAGTAAGGCTTTTGATAGAGTACCGCACCAGAGACTGTTAAAGAAAGTGGCAGCTCATGGCATTGGGGGAAAAGTGCTGTCATGGATCGAGTCATGGCTCACCAATAGGAAGCAGAGAGTGTGCATAAATGGGGTTAAATCCGAATGGGGACTTGTAACAAGTGGTGTTCCACAGGGATCAGTCTTAGGCCCATTGTTATTTATAATATATATCAATGACCTTGATGAGGGAATTACTAGTGATATGAGCAAATTCGCGACGACACGAAGATAGGTAGGATAATTGATTCAAACATAGATGTCATAGAACTTCAGGAAGATTTAGACAAACTTAATTCGTGGTCAGAAAAGTGGCAGATGCAGTTCAATGTAGATAAATGCAAGGTTCTGAAGCTCGGGAGTGTCCATAACCCAAGCACTTATAAGTTAAATAACGTAGAACTTAGCCATACAGATTGCGAGAAGGACTTGGGGGTGATGGTAAGCAGCAACCTTAAACCAAGACAGCAATGCCTAAGCGTACGTAATAAGGCAAATAGATTACTGGGATTTATATCAAGAAGTGTTAACATAAGAACATAAGAACATAAGAAAGGAGGAGCACTGCAGCAGGCCTGTTGGCCCATACTAGGCAGGTCCTTCACAATCCGTCCCACTAACAGAATATTTGCTCAACCAAATTTTCAATGCTACCCAAGAAATAAGCTTTGACAATTCTACCCACTCATGCGCGAGTCCCACTCAAATCCAACCCCTCTCACTCATGAATTTATCCAACCTAAATTTGAAACTACCCAAGGTCCTAGCTTCAATAACCCTACTAGGCAGACTGTTCCACTCATCAACTACCCTATTTCCAAACCAATACTTTCCTATATCCTTTCTAAATCTAAACTTATCTAACTTGAATCCATTATTGCGGGTTCTTCTGAGAGATATCCTCAAGACCTTATTTATATCCCCTTTGTTAATACCCATTTTCCACTTGTATACCTCGATCATGTCTCCCTCATTCTACGTCTTACAAGTGAATGTAATTTTAGGGTCTTCAATCTTTCTTCGTAAGGAAGATT